>APFE030982989.1:2585-48901 GCA_000404065.3 Pinus taeda
TCGGCATGTATAAATATGTATTGTAACATTGAAAGGAACATAATGAAAAATCAATCTGGTAGTCCCGGTTTTGGGATCAAGTGGGAAATCTCTGTGTATACATGTTTTATGTGTTATGCTCTCGCATTTTTATTTTTCCTGTGATTTAGAATTCGTATGCAGGTAATTTCTGTACGGGGTTAAAACCTACAGCTGTAGACCATTTTGTCACATATAGCAATCTAATTTTGAGTGAAGGTCCTTATTAGTTACGATGTCGATTTCATGGCCCCATCATTTGGTATCCTGTTGAAGGTTATCGGGCTATATATGAATTGCCTTAAGGACAGACAGGGCCCATCTTTGAGCTCTTGGCCAAGAATCATGGTTTTAGACCACTTTACGACATTCCTTCTCCAGCTTATTCTTTAACTGCTTTGCATACGAATTACTTACTTTTCATTAGGACATGAAATAGGGTAAGCAGGGGAGTATGTTGAGTCATGAAATGAGTATGTAGTTACTATTAATCTCATCATCCTTTTCATTTATTCTTATCTTTTCTATATCTTAATACGTTAATATATTCAGGAATTATGGTAAGAAATGAAGGAATTATCTGCAGTTACGATTTAGCTAACTATTATCCTCCTTTATGCAGGAAAACAACAAAAGGGACAATTACTGTTCCCTAATGAAGGAACAACAAAAATCAACAAGCAAAGGAAGGAATGCGGCAGTTGCAGACAAGACTAAAGATGAATCAGGAGGATCAACAAGAGAAAGGAAAGGATGTCTGAAGTTGGAAATCAGTTGTGAATCCCTCAGGATCGGGAGATCCTGAGGGATCACATTTACCATTTATCTTTCACCCTTTTTAATTATAAAAGGAGATGATTGTAAGAAGAAAGGGAGGAATTTCCGTTGTTATTGAATTTGTAGTTTTAATTATAGACTCTCACTGTTGAAATAACATAGTTATATTGTAATGCTACTTACATTCGATTATTAATACATAAGTGAAGTTTCTATTCCCTCGCGTTATCTGAAGTAACTTAGTAGTGTTCGCTGGTGGCTAAGGGCCCGACCTCTGGTGGATTTAACTGCTTCCTTTGTGTCATACATTTCCAATTCTCGCAAGTGTGATGGTTTGATGGTTTTCTTGCTTTATGTAATTTTATCTCCTTCGCTGTTTATTTTTTTCTTGTGTTCACAGAATATCTCTGCTTTATATGACTTACAACATTGTCGTTTGATTCAGTTCACTTTCTTTTAAGACTGAGTTACTTAGATAAATATTCAACTTGATTTGATCAACTGTAAAGAGTATTAACTATCGCTGTTGGACTCTCAGATTGATATCATTGCTGTAGATTATTTACTGGATATTGGGTTTGATTTAGATTAAATCAATTAAGAATAGATGAGTTATTGCTACTGTACTCTCAGTTGATGCCATTTCTAGTCGAATTGCTTGAGTAAGGATTGATTACAATTTCAGTAGAAGATTGAGTCTTGAAGTTTAGATGTTATATTCCCTTTAATGATTGCAATTGGAGTTTATTAGATGCATCCGTTTACTCTTGTATTTAAGGATCTATACTGCAATTTAGGAAAAATTGCTCTCTGAATTAATAGTAACCATATACTGTGTACAATATTGAAATAAGAGGACTTGCCTGGGTTGATAATTAATGTGGGATGATTAGGAGTTTTAAAAGGCACCTTTTATCAACCAACAATTGTTACAAAAACTTACCAACCTTTTTGATTTGAAATCATGAGCATTGCTAGTGATGATCTTCATGGGGCAGCCAAATCTTAACATGATGTGTTTTCCATAAATTGAATAATGACTACATTTGTAGCTTGTCTTGTGGGAATTTATTCAAACCATTTTGTGAAGTAATCAGTGGTGGTTAAGATCCACCGATGTTGGCCTACAGATGTAGGATGTATTTCGCCTATAAAATCTAACCACCACTACTCGAAAGGGGCTTCCACAAAAATAGGTTTCAAAGGCAATGAGAATAATTTCCTTTTTCCATCAAATATTTGACATTCATGACAAGAAGAAACCTTTTTGTATACATATTTGAACATTGAAGGCCAATAAAATCCTACTCTAAGTCTCTTATTCACTATTGCTCTCTAGTAATGATGTCTTCCATAATCAGCTTTATGAAACTCTTCAATCACTTTTTCAACCTCATCTTCTAATAGACGGTTAAGAAGTATTCCACCTGAATCTTTCCAATACAAACATTTATTCAAAATACAATATCTCACTAATTTCATCTTGGAAAATCTGGATATTAACTTTGTTAGTTTAGGAGGAGCTCTATGATTTTGCAGTACAAGGATAACATCTTTATACCAATCTGACATTGTAAACTTTTCTTCAACAAGAATCGGCGCTTCATCTTCAATTGTTTCTGAATTTTCTGCTACAAATTGATATCTAGACAGTCAAAATTTGATTCAGTCATCAACTTTACCAATCCTTGTCATTTTACCAATTTTGTAGGTTTGATTTCCAAATAATATTCCAAGAGAGTGACAATCCATTTACTCCTTTTACCATTTGGATTAGCTTGAGTTAATATGTCCTTTACTACAACATTAGGTACATAAGCAACAATGTGTGAATGAATAACATACACCCTGAAATCTTTAAGAGCCTTCACCAAAACATAAGCTTGCTTCTCCATGATGTTATATTTCAATTCAGAGTTTCCAAGTGTTCTACTGAAAAATGAAATAGGTTGTTCATTACCTTGTTGTCCTTTCTGCAACAATACTCTAGCAATTATGTGTTCTGAAGCAAAAGTAAAATCCAGAAATTGCTTTGAAAAATCAGGATTTATGAACACTGAAGCCTGAGTAAGAGCCTTTTTTATTTCTTCAAATGAATGTTTAACCTCTATTGTCAATTTAATATCACAATATTTCCTAAGCATCTTTGTGATGTGTTTCACAATTTCAACAAAGTTAGGAACAAATCTTATCACAAAATTCACTTTGCCTAAAAAAGATTGATTTTTTTTCTATTTCTGGGTAGACCAATTTTTTGGATAGCAGAAGCCCTACTTAGATCAATCTTAATTCCCTCCTTTGATATAATATGACCCAACAACTTTCCCTTTGTCAAACAAAAATACTCTTAGTAGGGTTTAAAGAAATATCGTTTTTTTTTGCATTTTTGAAAGACTCTCTCCAAGTGCTTGATATGCTCTTCTTGCTTTTTAGAAAACACAGTGCTATCATCCAAATATACCACTACAAACCTGTTTATCTCATCTGCAAATGCAATGTCCATACCTCTCTGAAAATTTTCCCCTGCATTCATAAGTCCAAAGGGCACCTTTGCATACATAAAGTTTCCCTAGGGTATGGTAAAAGTTGTCTTTTCTTGGTCATCATGATATACCAATATCTGATTATAGCCCAAGGAAACATCTAGCATTGACATCCTTTGTGACCCTACAATTTTCTACAATATATGATGCATTTTGGGAAGTGAATGATCATCTTTTAATGAAGCTTTATTCAAGTTCTTGAAATCAATGCATATCCTAATTTCCCCATTCTTATTTCTCATAGGATCCAGGTTAGCCAAGCACTTGGAAAACCTCAATGGCATTATGATATTTGCTTCAAAAAACTTTTTGATCTCCTTTTCAATCAATGGCAAAAACAATGGATTTATCCTTCTCAGTTTTTGCTTGAAAGGTTTTTCATTTTCTTTTATTGGTATTGTATGTTGAATAACATTTGGATCATAGATTTTTAAATCAACATAACTCCATGCAAAAATATCTATGTATTTCTTCATCAAATATAGATATTTTTGTTTAAACTTAGGAGAAAGAAATTTGGATGACATTATTTGGATTTTTTGCAGTACCAAGATTATAAGTTTCAACCTCCTCATCATCATATTTTATCTTAGGGTTTTTTGGCTACATCATTCTGGTCAAATAAATTCCCAAGAGGAATCAATCCCTTTGGAATACAATTGTTTTTGAGCCAGACAACTTCAATATTATCTTTTGTTTCAACAAATATGTTTTGCTGGTCAGCTTGAGTAGTTTCAAATTCTTCTTTCAATTCTAGGAAATTTCTGACTTGTTGATCATTATCAAACACTTGCTAGTTTGTTGTGCTATCAGGTATAGCTGGCATATGTCTAATTTCAACTTCATATTTATTGCTGGAATGAATTGGAATTGTAAATAGACTTGTTGAAAGAACCAAGGAATTTGCAACACTGTTCTATTCTCTAGGCTTGATGGTGAAATTATATTCTTCAAAATTTTCCAGTAATTCAAGAATTAAATTTTTGTATGCTCTCATTATAACATCCTTGGTTTGATAGGTGTTGTTAACTTGTTTGATGACCAATATAGAATCACCAAAAACAAAGATTTTCTTAGCACCTAAATTCTTTAAGACTTCTAAACCAAAAACCAATGCTTCATACTTTGCCATATTATTTGTGCAATCGAAATTGAGTTTATAAGAGAAAAACTTACTTTCATCTCCTGGGCTAGTTATCCAAATGCCTGCACCATCTCCATCTCTTCCTGCAACACCATCAAAGCTCATGTGCCACCAACATTTCCTATCAATTTCTCCAACTTGCTGCTCTTTTTCTACATGCTGATTTTTTGTTTTGTTGATGATTTCATTGAAGAGTATAGATGAGCCTAATTCAGTCTCCATTGCATATGCTGGAAAGTTTTGAGGTTTGTATTTACTGATGACCATATATGCCATCCTAAATTCTCTGTATAATCTCCTCTGTTCACCAAAAGCTAGGATAGTAGCATAGGACATATCCATTTGAGTGGTTCCTTTGATTTTGGCATCTCATGATCTAGATAGCAACATGCCAAACTTTGGTGGAATATACCCCACAATAATATCCATTAGTATAGTCTTAGCAGGAATTTGACTTAAACCAACAACCACATCTTTGATTAGACCTATACATTGTACCCTTTTTGAATCAAATGAAAATAAGTCTTTGTATGGCCTGGTTATGTCTAAAGCCAATCTTTCCATGATGCCCTTAGGCATTAGATTGCGTGATGCCCCTGAATCTAACATAGCATTATGTAATGTCATGTCATGGATGTTTAAACTCACATAGAAAGGTGGCACCTCTTCATTTTTCTCATCTTCTTCTCTTGGCCCTAGGAACATAGTAGGATGATCTTCTTGCAAATTTAAAATATTAGATGGTCCAACTTCAGTGTTAAGCATTTTAACAATTTGCTTTATATATTTTGTAACCCTTATTATTTCTACAAAGGAGACAATAATCTTCATCTGTGAGATTTCATTCTCTAAGCTAAGAACTGGCTGTGTCTCCTCAACTTCCTTTACAGGGGTTTCTTTCTTTTGTTTTGCAACCTTTGGATCATCTTTCTTAGGCTGATTCTTATTTGCAACTATGGGAACATTTATGTTTCTCAGATTATACTATTTTTGCATCTCTAGAATAGCATGCTGATAACCTTCTAAGTATTTTGATTGTAGTTCAGTTTAATCACCACCTAGGTCATTACTAGACTCATCATGTTCTTCTTTTGTTAAAAACATTCCTTTTTCATCTTCATCCAAACAGTGAATGGTATCTTCTCGGATCTCTAGTTGCATTTCATCTTCATCTACTAGGTTTTGATGGAAAGGAGGACTAACTTGTTGGTCAGGTTGATTTCTCTGTTTTCTATGCCTCTGTTGAATTTGAACCCTTCTGAAATTTGGATTTCTAACTTGTATCTCAGGTTGTGCAGCAGGAGGATTATTTCCAAGGGTCAATCTATGCATGAGCCTTTCCATTGTTTTCATCATAGTATCAAATTTGACATCAAAATATGTAGAAGGTTGTTATTCCTCTTTTTCCTTTCCTTTACCAACTTTAGACCTCTTTGCTGCAACTATATTAACTTCTACTTTCACAAAATCATTCTGCATGTCAGATAAGGTAGCAAATTATTTGTCTCTCTCTTAATAAAATGGAACACTCATAATCAAAGGCCTCAGAATAGTGTAATTGGGTAGCTCCCGGGGGAGGTTTAATGTGAGTAGGAATGGAATTATAGAATTTATTGAATCTTTTTGAAAAATCTTGTTCTGATTCATGGCTTTCCTTCTTCAAATTGTTATATTCAGTCAAATATTGTACAATATTAACTTTACTTCCCCATTTCCTTAAGAAAGTGTCTTCTAATTCATTCTAATTAGGTAAACTTCCTAGGGCTAAAGCTTTGAACCATTTTTTCACCTCACCAGTGAAACTCTATCCAAACAGCCTCATTTTAACATCTTCATAGTCTACCTCTTCTAGGTCTATAAAGTCATTGAATTGGTCAACATGTTGTTCTACAGTAATCCCCTCCTCACTTCCAAAAGTTTTTATTCTAGTGGAGTACCCTTGAGGTAAGTCATGAAGTATGGCTGGAAAAACAAGAAGAGCATATCTAGCAGGGACTGCCATAGCAGAAGTACTAGTAGAATGAATTCCAACAGGAAGGGTAAAAATGAAACTAATAGGGGTAGTGATGAAAGCAGATGTGCTTGAAGGGACTTGAGTGACAAAGAATTTTGTCTTCGAAGTAAAGGTACTTCTTTCAGGTAAAGGGAAACCAATTTCGTTTCTTAACGAAAGTTCAAAAGGATCAAATTCTTTTAGTTTTTCTAAAGTGTCTTGTTCAAGTGACAATACTGATGCAACAATATCCCAAAACCTATCTTTAACTTCTTTAGGAACCTTAAAAGTAGAATCTAACCCTTGTTTTGGTAAATCATTCTCTGATTTAGATCTAAGCAATATGGGCTTATATTCTTCATCAAATTTAATATCTTCAATATCTTGAATATATCTAGAGGGAAATGAGGTAGATCTTAAGAGAAATGAAGTACCTGATTTCGATGAGCTAGCATATTTTATGAGAATTTTTTCTGGATCATCAACTATTTATGGTGGATTAGGGTCTAGATTGCCCCATGTATGAATATTTTTGGAAGCCACATTTAAGTTGAGGATATTAATGGAGTCACCAAGGTAGAAATATAGCCTCGAACAATCTGATCTCCTACTACCTTCAAGAGCTCAACTTTTCAAAAGAAACATCTGGGATGATATAACTTTCAAACTCCCAATAGATGCACCAAAATGTTATCACTAGGCTAGAAACAATTGGGTTGTTTCAAACTTTAACCTAGTGTAACTATTTCAGACCACTTGAACTGGAAGTTACTCCTTCCAATCTAAGAGGGCTCTCTCAAATGTTTATCAAACCTTCCTGAAACAATTCAAACAACATATGACTAACTCTAATCTCTTTTTGTGGTTTTGTAGGTGAAGAAAAACATGTGATGACTGACACTATTGGGCATGGAGTCAAATTGAGGTATCTACAACTTTGAAATTGATATCAAATTAACATCCATAGTCACACATAGTAAATGAAGGAAATTGGAGCAGATTGACAAGATTTCCAAGTAATCAAGATACTATGTAAAACTAGAAACAACATGATAAAAACACATGAAAGCCATGACTTGAATCTTTGGTACAAAACAGGTTTGCTGCAAATTTTCTATTAAAGGATAAAAAAATTACAAAAGGTCAGTTCTTCACATTCTCCATCAACCCTTCTCAAAGTCGAAAACCTACTTATTTATAGATAAAATATTTATTTTCATTAGCTTGCCACCTGGGCCAAATTTGATCCACTATTCCAAAGACCTATTCCTACTTTTCTTCTAACTAATAGTGTCGTCATAGGGATTTTCTGTTTTACAATAGTTGGAATTCAACTAGGACTCTACTAGCTTTAAATCTATAACCAATTTCTGTTGATGTAGATAACTGAGCCGAAACGCATGCTAGATTTGTTGGAGTTTCATTACATCTTCAACCTGTTGATAAACATCAATTAAATTTTCATTTTTGCTAATTGTCTTAATGAATTGGCTATTATGTTGATGTGGCCATGTGCTGACTTGGCATGCTGAAAAATAGGAGTTTAACATGATGAAGTGGACACCCTTTATCATTTGTAATCCATCTGGAGCTTGGATGTATGATATTCAAAATATCCGAAAAGGCAGAAAAAACAGATTTTTTATGATTTCGTATCAAAAACAATGTTTTTAGTAGTTTCGTAGCAAACTCTGGTAGCAACTTCAAAAAACACTCTTATGCTACCTCTTTTCTTTCTCTGTTGGTTCTGAGGTCTTATTTGATGTTTATAAGCTAAACATAGGCCTTTAGAATTATCTTTGCTAAACTTTAGACCAACCTTAATCTCCATGGAAAACTACAACAGTTTCGTAGCAAATTCTCGGCTTCATCATGGGCAGTTGCTACGAAAGTTCCAAAATTCTATTTTTTTCTAGTTTTCATGATTCTTAATGCCTCCTTATGAATCCTAATATCATGTTGACTATACATATGGATAGGTTTACTGATTTAGGTATAGTAAATACAAAATTGAAAACTTTACCATATCATGGAGTAGCACTTACTTCAGTAATAATCTTGAGGTTTCCCTTTTTGAGCTCAGCCTGAATCATTTCAATTTGAGTTGCCAGTGATGTGACTTGTCTCTGTAGGCTTTCCTATTTGCCTGCAACCAGCTATTCCTTTTATACATATGCCCCAACATTTTGTGGAAAGGAAGAATCCTTCTTATCATATTTTTAGACTTGTCTACAATTTCATTATAAAAATCTATTTGTTTTAACACTTCATTTTGGTATCAAACTCAAGCTTGGTCTTGATCTCTTCTTGTTTGGCCTCCCTTAATTGTTCTTGTAGGACCTCTATTTCACTTTTTTCTTGAACAACCTCCTTGTATTTATTTTTCTTTTATGGTTTCTTTGATGATTCTGTTTTGTCCAATGGTGCTCCAGGTATCTCTTCAACTTGCTGCATTGATCTTGTGATAGGTTTCCTTGGCCTAAAAATGAAACCATGTTCTTATTCAGTAAAATCTAATTTCTTTGCTCTCTTGCTTTTCTTCTTGGTTTTAGTTGGACTCACTTCTGCAGGCTACTCAACTAGACTTTCTTCAATTTCTATAACTTCTAGAATGTCAGTCAGTTTTCCCTTCTTTGTACTCTATTCTCTGTTCTGTCTTCTAGTCATTCTCCTCTTACTACTTCTAGAAGATTCAATTATAGGTTTCTCCGTCACTGGTTTCTGCTTTGCTCTAGGAGTTGTAGATTTAGATTTTGGAGTTTTTCTATAGGGGGTGGCAACATCTAGTTCATATCCACTTAGGAACAAAAAGGTAAGCCAATCTCTATTCAATATATTTAACTCTTCAACTACTAACAATTTGATAAGACCATGATGAAAAACAGAGGTACTACTTGTATTTGGTTTAGCTTGAACCTTTTCATCCATATTTCCTAAACTCCTGAAGATATAAAAAGGGACATCTAAGGGTTGTTTACTTGTGAAGTGGAGAAGAAACCTGAAGTGGTATTGGTAGACCATATGGAACCTTCCTTCACATGTAAAATACTTTTGAATAACCATCAACAACTTGGAATAATTCTCCTTAAGACAAGTTCTGGGGATGTCCACTGTCATATCAATCCCTTGATGTTCTTCCTTCAAGAATTCATCTCAATTTTGTAATTGGAACTTCTGGAATTTAAGTCATGTTTCCCCTGACCTTGGGATTTCAGTAGCATGAGAAATGTTGTCTGGGGAGACATTCAAACTTAAGATTCCAAACTTTGTGCTAATCCTTGTGAAATTGAGGGCAAAATATTTAGTGATTTGCGCATGAAAACCTTGCAATTTTTGGCAAAAGCGAAGACATCCCACGCTGGCAAATGGCTGTGCAAAAGCTGGGTCTTCTTCAAGTAGTTTGATATTTGTGGGCTCATAACGTACTACAACCCCTCCCTTTTATTGTTTTCTGGTTACCATTCTTATCATCATGTTGAAAGCTTCTTGTGAGTTGGTTCCTCTTCACCTACAAATGAAATTTAGAACACCTAGACCTCACTAAGAACACGACTAGACTTGTTTTGACAATGTAAACCCTATTCCACGACAACACTTGTGAACTTTTTGATAGGAGCAGATGATATAAGGGAAAAGGATAGGTAAAGGTGAATGAAAAGGAGTGGAGGAAACGAGAATAAAGGTGTATAATGACTCATTACGATTTTGACCTCAATAAAAATCATTTACAATAAAACCATTATACAACAACAAAAGTTCATAGCGAGACAAGTGTCAAAATAGACCGTTTTTCTATGGAACTGTCAAGGACTTTTGTAGCGAATTCTGGGTTTAATGAACTAGAGTTGCTGCGAAAGTTTGTAAAACTGTCAGTGAAGTCTATTATGAAATGATAACCTCAAAATAGATGGAATTATGAACTTTTCTTTTTATGATTAACCTATCAAACATTAAATGGACCTTATGTCAGGCCTCATATGAATCTAAACATAAAAACCCTATCTATAATGACCAATCAAACTAATTTTTTTTTCTAGGGTTATCATAGATAACATTTGGGTCTCTTTGCACTAATTCCTTATATCATGCAAGCCATTTGTGTCAACATTTTTTAACTTGAAATATAATATCTCATGGAACTTGGGAGAAGAACTTCACATAGTATAAAATAAAAATGTTCACATTGGAGATTACAAAAAATAAATTCACATATACATAAATAGATTACAATAAAAAATTAGAGGTTATTGTCCTTATTTCTCATTAGAATTACATATTAATTGATTTCTTTGTTAGCAAATATAGTTGAAGGCCTATCTCCAAAAGTTCTCAATTAACTACCTAGTGTCCTTATCTATTGTCCTAGTAACTAGAAATTATTTCAATCATGATTTGGATTTAATTAGATATAGGCAATTTTGAGATGAACTACTAGTGAGGTCACTGCCAATTTTAAGTGCCAAAAAAATAAGAAAATTAGTTGAATGTTATAAGGAACAATAGGGGCATTATAAAAGTAGATAAAGAGATACAAAATAAGAGTGGCTAGTGCCAATACATTTAATTATAGCATTAAAGCAAATAATATATAACATGTATTCTTCACAATTTGTTATATTGTGCTTGTAACCACATGGAGTAGTACCTTTAGCATAAAGTCCCAAATATAGGATACTAGCCTTGTGGAACTCAGGAGGTTTGTCATTACCACCTCAATAACTCTCCTTTCACTCTAGATTTGGGAAAGGGTTCCTAATCAAAGGGAGTTTCCCTGAGGGTTAATTGGGCCCACTTCATGTAGTAATGAGTGGAAGTAAAGAGAACCTAGGAACAATGAAATTAATGATGAAAGTACACAAAATGATTAATATGATGAATGAAACATAGTATGGTGCCTTATATATTTGAGCTATGAAATCATTTAAGAAATCTCAAGAGGGATATTCAAAGGCATATAAGTAGCCATATGATGTGTTCTATACACCTTGACTTGGTTCAATAATATATGTAGGGTCAACAAACAATCTAAGCTTGTGTGTCACGTGCCCTCAAGTTTTGGTGGTTAAAATATTACAAGGTTATTAGGGATATTGTTAATCTAGATTCACTACTCAAAGAAAAATGGGGTGGCCTCTGCCAAAGACTATGTACGTACACAAGTAATATTTAAATGTAGCATGTGTGATGTTGAAGATAAAATGCACAAGTATTATAGTGATAGTGTTACCTCACCATTACATTCTCATGACAGAGAATTTATTCCTTCTATTCCTACTCTACATGACAAAAAAAAAAGCCTAATTGTAATCATACAACTAATGGAGCCACCTTAACTCTTTGTTTACATAGAATATTCTTCCCTGATATATGGTTATAAATCAAAATAGGGAGATATAAAAAACTAGATACATATGAGTTGGGATTTTCATGGATGGTATATTGGAAACCGAAAAAAAATCATGAAGAATAGTAAATACATCAAGGTATGCCCAAGATGGTATGCACAACATTCCTCTATTCAAAGATGGGTATGTCTACATTAAAATTCTTGAAGATATGATACATTATAATAAATTGGAACATCTACATTATCTTCAAGAAAAAATGTGGTTCCTTTATATTTGGTTATAAACCAAAATAGGGAGATATCAAAGAGTAGATACATATGAGTTGGGATCTTCATGGATCATGGTATATTGGAAATTGAAAATTTCTCAAGAAGATCACCAAATACATCAAGATATGCCCAAGGTGGTATGCATAACATTCCTCTATTCAAAGATGGATATGTCTACATTAAAATGATTGAAGATATGATACATTATCATATATTGGAACATATATATTATCCTCAAGTAAAAATTTGGACTCTTCTAGTATAACTTCATCTTTAAAATAACATGAAGATATATTACGTTGTACATTTTCAAATATAGAAATTAAATTATGAGTGCATGTATGGCTAGTAAGTCCATGGTTGAAGGTTGGAAATCCCTATTGCATGCATTCATATGTGCATATTGATTGTCCATTCAATTTACAACACATAAAATACCATTTATGGTCATTAATTTACATGAATATTCACCAAAATCCATAAAAGTTAGCGGCCATAAATTTTCTGTGCTAACTTATACACTAAGCTAAAAAAGTTTTACTAGAAGTTTACTACCTTTTTTTTTAATATAGTAGAAAATCATCCTGAAGAATCTATGGATATAATTCTACATCACTTCTCTCAGTAGATGTGTCACAATTTGGACATCCTCTTAATTCCCAACAACCTTTATCAAAATCATTATTTAATTTTTTAACTTGCATATCATTTTCTTAGAAACATATGTCTTCATTAATTATAGAAGTAAACAAATATGAACATAACTATTCTTCAAATTCTTTAATAGATGCACATTTAAGTTCATAAATTTGAGAAGAGTTATACATTTATTTTTCATGATTGGAAGAATATGGAGAGACTTTCCATGCTCTTAATTTCATGTATGGATTCATCTTCAATCTCTTCATGATCTTTCTGTTTTTTTGAGATTTGGTGTGCTTGATCTTCAATATGTACTTGATCGTTAAGATGTGGCTCTTGAGAAATGTCTTCATCAACATGGTTTTGAATTCTCTACTCTTTAATAGTGGATGTAATGGATGCTTCTTCTACCTTTGGAAGGTTTGCTATGACATGTTCAATAAACACCTCATCTTCCTCATTTTGATGATGGGGCTCCTAATGTTTGATTAACAACATAAAGAAATATACAAGTGTATAATGTGTCTTTTTCCAATACCTTTAAACCAATCTATTTATTTATCCTCAAAAGTAAATGAAAAAACCATCATCCTAACAATATCATGAACAACATGAAAATATCTCATTACTATAACAAATGATATAATGTAGAGTTGAATTATGATAACCATGAAATGATCCATTGATCTATCAATCCAATTTACATCATATCCTTCCATTGAAAATCTTGGGATGCCAAAGAAATCAAATGGATCATAATATTTGGCTAACCATTAAAATTGTATCATTTTCATATTTTGAAAATTATGAGAGACCAATTTGAAAAATAAGATTTGCAAGATATACTTTCATACTTTGTTAAAATGAAGAACCTGTGGAGTCATCAAAGTGAATTTGATTCCTTCAAAATTTCTTTCTTCACCTCAACAAACAACTATTCTTCAAAATTGCATAAGGAAAAAGGCCTTTTTCCCTCAGTGGAGTTGCCAATAAGAGAAAAATATTCAATCAACACACTCATCTAAGTTTGTGCATTTTAACTACAATATGTATTCTAGGAAATGAACTTTATACTTGGAAACATTGTCAAAAATGTTATCGCACAAACTAGACCTTTAGTTTAAGGTCCCAAAAATAAGGTACTAGCCTTGTGGAGGTTAGGAGGTTGGCCAATATCACCTCACCAACTCTCCTCTCACTTTAGACTTAGGAAAGGGATCCTAGTCAAGGGGTTTTTCCCGAAGGGATAACTACAACACTTAGGCTCACTTCAGGTAGTAATGTGTGGGACTAAAGAGAACCTAGCTATTAAAATGACCTAGTGTGATCAATGTAAGGGATTTTAATGCATTATGTATTTTGGGCTATGAATTAATTTAAGCAATACCAAGAGGGAAATTCAAGGGCGTATATGAAGCTATATTACATGTTATACACACCTTGAATTCATTTAACAATAGACTTAGGGTCAACAAACAATCTAAGGATGTGTATTATTGTACCCTTAAGTTTTGGTGGTTAAAATTTTACAAAATTATGAGGGAGATGATCCACTACTCAAAGAAAAATGTGATGACCCCTACCAAAGACTATGTACATGCATACATAATACTTAAATGTAGCATGTGTAATGTTGTGATCTGGTAGGTAAATGACAAAAGGATTGTAGTGATAGTGCTACCTCACCACAACATGTTCCTCTACGACCTCACTTTACTTTATCATTCATACCTTGCAAAATATTTAACCTCCAAACTTTCATCCTAGAACATGTATCCACAATAGATAAATTAATAGAAATGAAACAACAATTTGAATACACAAATGCCTTATCCTCCAAGACTTGGAGCTATCTTACTCCAAAGCTCTTCCATTAATTGGTTATTCCAATTGAAGTTGCAAATGAAGTGAGCAAATAGTTATATATATTTTAGCTCTAACTCCCTCATATATATATATATATATATATTATTCCTTAGATCCACTTTTCTCTCTAAGAAATATGATAAAAATAAGACTCCCAATAACTTATTTACTAAAAACAACAAGAAGTGAGTTGCGATCTCAATTTCCTCTAATAAAATATTCTAGAAAAATAAAAATAATAGCATCTCATCTAACCAACTTCAATGCCCAAGTAAAAAATAATAAAATAATGAAGCTGGTTTCAAATATATCTAGAGATAGGTCCTAGCAACTAGGCACCTTAGATTTACAATTTGACTATGTAGTGGCTCTAAAATAACCAATGTGCCCTTCTAGAAGTGTCCCATATGTGAGACTAGATACATAAAAAAATAAAAATAAAAATTGATGGACTCCCAAGAACAAGTAATCCCATACAAGTAGATGGGCATGTGGCATGTGTTATCATTCCACCAAACTTGTGGGTTCCCTCATGGTATATCATAGAAACAATGTTCAAGTTGAGCTTATCAAGTAGGCATGAAAATATGTGCTCAATATGAAACCATGTTCCAAAAACTAGGCCATTACCAATTCCATGACCAACACAATCTACCAATATCACATAATCCTTGAAGGCGTATTGTTATGCTCAACCATCCTCAAGCCAAGAAAATAAGGTATATTACCACCTACCAATATATATTTACCACTTGTGTTATTATGAGTGGTAGCAATGCTCACTACATGAGCTCACTTATTTATACTTGAGTATTTAACTAGTTACAAACAATTAAGGGTTGATATAGTCAACTTGATCCCTCATGGTGTCCCAACCATTTGAGTAGGTCCTCATAAAACATGGCTAGTCATCTCTAAATTGATGGGATTGATCCACATGCTAGACATAAAAAATTAATCATTATTGTGTAATAGCTACCAACATGCCAACTTCAACATAGTCAACATATTAGTGCAATGAACATGTGATGCAATAACTTGTCTTGAGTTAGGTTTACACATTCCAACAGTCACGTGTTTCCAAAACTCATGTGTAAACACAACTTGGAGGATTTGGAAGGTGACATGAGCACAAATCCTTCCCATAATGACAACTTCATGAAGCTTTGATATTAATGTTTGGAGCTTAACAAACTTTTCTTCTAGAAAAGGCTTATAAATATATCATCAATTTGATCATCAATCATGTGGTAGAAAAGAGACCACATTTTCTTTTTTTGGTTGTTCGAGATGACATGCATGAAGTTCCACAAGCTTTTTCTTTTTATAAGTAATAAGGCTAAGCCACTTGTTTTGCACTGTGATCAATGAAATACAATATAGTATAATTATGGAGAAGAGTCTGAGCTCATGTATTAGGTTGTGAATCAACACAGCCTTAGTTATAGCATTAACTATTCCTTTGTACTTAACTTGATAATAAAGCGACCTTTTGTTTCTTGCATGAGAAAATGATTAGAACATATCCAAGATTAAACACATATCTAGAATTAGATTTTTTATCATCTTCATCAAGTACCTAATCAAAGTCTATATCTCTAATCAACTAATGTGAATGTTTGTTAAAACAGAGATTGCAAAGCTTAAATGCACCTTTGATATAGTAAATAATATTGTTTGTGAATTTCAAATGGCTCTCCTTCAAATCCTATAATAAATTTGGATACCAAATAACAAAAAAGGAAATATCGAGTCCAACATGAATTAAATAAGATTCCCAATAGATTTCCTTTACATTGTTGCATTGACCTTTGGAGAATCAAAATCCTCGAGTCAATTTAAAACCAAATTAAGATGGATTATAATAGGGATTAATGTTTTCCATCTTGAACCTCTTGAAGAGATCCAACACATACTTATCTTGAGAAATGAACACATGTTCATCTAATTGCATATCTTGGATGCCAAAAAAGAAATGAAGTAGACTTAGGTTTATTATCTTAAATGTATCCTTCAATTGTGTCGTAATTCAATGATGGTGTAATTATTGTTTCTAGTTATAATCCAATCACTAGTATACAACATAGTGAATAAAACTACATCTTGCACATGTAGGAAATAAATATCATGCTTTTATTCAGATCATTTGCAACCAAGTTAAAGAAATAAATTATCACTCTTCTCATACCATGCCTTAGGCACATGTTCCAGCCAAAAAAATATTTCTTCAATTTGTAAACTAGATTTTTGGTCTTGCATAAAACCATGTGGTTTATCCATCTATATCCCTTTAGCAAGATCCCCATGTAAGAAGATTCTCTTTATATCCATATGATTCATTTCCCAATCAAAACTAGCAACAAGAGAAAGGACAATTATATAGAATTCATAATGGCCATAAGAGAAAAAGATCTTTGTGTATTTGAAACCTTCATAGTAAGAAAAATCCCATGTCATAACCAAGCCTTATATCTCTCAACAACACAATCTAATGTGAACTAAGCCTTATATAATCAATTGTATTTCATCATAGTTTTCCCTTATTGGCAAGGAAGCAATACCTAATTCTTGTTCATCATTAAGGAATTATACTCTTTAGCCACTTTAGTCTCCCATTCAGGTTTATCACATGAATCTACATAGGTTTTAGAGTCACAAATTTCTAGTACACATGCTTAAGTGAAACATTGGCTTCTATTTTTCCTACGATCTTTGCTTATGTTAGTGGCATTACCTACCTCTCCTGTAGCAACTGCAATTTTAGTCACCCACTAAGGATAAGAAATATCTTGGTTAGGTTTTGCATCAACATTGGATTCATTAAGACTATAATTAACCATGTTGTTAGTTGATTCCCCATAATAGTAATGAACATTTGTTGATTCAAAAAACATAATAGTTTTAGGATTTGTGTTAAAGATCATTGTAGATAAATAGATTAAATTTTTCATCCTTATCATAACCAATAAAAATACTTTTATGATTCTTGGATATAAAAATTCATGATTCTCAATGATAATTTGACCCCATACATCATAGTTAGACACCTAAGGAAAATTAGCATAGCTAATGGCTTACCAAAACTTGGCAAGTATATTCCTAAACCAAATCGTGTAATTAATTGTTTCCTTTAACATTCAATTTTTTCTTTTGGCCACATTATTCTACTTCGATGTATAAGGGAAATATACTTCATTTATTTTTTTCCAAAGGAAAAATCAAACGTTTTATTAATGGAATAAAAAGTTAGATATTAGATGCCATAAAGCATTCATAAACAAAATTGTGAATCCACAATATGCAGAAAGTGAAGACACAAATACCGAGGAAAGTGATAAAAGAACTTACTGATCAGATATTGATCCATGACCTTAAGGACCAATCAAGTGCCGACACGTGGCAAGCTCAAAGGCCACCACATGGCCCTAGAATGGTTATGTAAAATATGTTGGGCTCTGACGGAATCGAACCCGTGACCTCCGACAAGACAGGGCATCGCTCTACCATGTCCGCCAAATGTTGTTTCTTAACAAACCATGGATGTGCTGCATATTTGTTTTGTATCGGATGGAAGTTTGTTTTATAAAGCGCTTCAATCCGCGCCATTGATATGACCTTTCCAGATCCAATAGATATCGCATCGTCTGCTCACAACTAGCCTGGATGATCTCAACCGTTGATGTATTCTGCTCAATCTAACGGTTGTCACGCAGTCTTGTGCAGATTCATGCACGACGGTTAATACTCCAAAAGCATGCGAGAAAATTGGTTTTCCTATGCTACGTGTCAGCCGCTCAAGTTAATCGTGTGAATTTGGAAAATACTGGTTACATCCTTTTAGGCGTGCGAGATACTTCTCTCCACTTATCAATTCCACGGTTGAAGGATTAACCACAACTGCCAGATATGCGCGTGATAAGATCTTATCCCTCATGTACGTGCCCAACGGTTACAATAACAGTTACCTTTGACGGTCAGCCTGGCAGAGCAGATAAACTTAGGAAGATATGCTAAGTTTAGATAAAGATAAGTGTATTTTGCCAATATTGGTGGAGTATCCCTATAGGATATTGCATAAAAGCACTCTAAGAGCAGTTTTTGACAGGAATCAGAGAAAACAAAGGAGAAGTAGAGAAGCAGCGAGAGTGGAACAAGAGGCTCACTAGGCTAATTAGAGCCTTGTGAAGCTGTTGGGATAGTCCAGAGAAGTTGGGGAAGTCATCTTCATGGAGAATTTCATCCAGGAAGATTGATGTTGGAGCTTAGAACCACCAGGGGTTGGAGGCAATTGTAGGAGCTACTAGTACTTGTTCTCAACAAACCAATAGTCATTTCTAACTATAATGAGCCTTTGAAATCCATTGTAGGGATTTGAAGAAGAATTTAGAGACTTCTAAAGGCCGAGATGCTACAAGGAAGTTTCAGGCAGCAAATGATCAAATGATCAGTCTGTTGTTGGTGTCTGATATGTGCTGGAGGCAATAGAAGAAGTTTCAGAAATAGTTGAAGAATTTTGAAGGAGTTAGTGCCATCTAGAATCTTAGGGTAGCTCAGAGTAATGATTGGAAGAATCAAGTCTATGGAAGCTTAGATCTGTTTGTAGAGTGATGACAGCCATGTCAAGGATATATATGGTATTCTAAGACCATTGGTTCAGTTTAGTAACCTTTGGAGTTAAGTGTGGAACTTGTAAAAGAAACTTTGCCATAATCCCAAAGAGCCATGTCAAGATGACAAAAGTTCAAGGAGACGTAGCCCATGATATTCGGGTGAAATCCTAGATTAAATTTGATGTTATGTGTAGTTGTTTATTTGCTGCATTATATGACTGTTATATGTGTTTAATATCAGCAGAAACAAATGGACTTAAAGCACTTAAACAATTAAAAACAAACAACATACACCTGTTTCAAGTATTTAATTCCACAAATGTCATACATAAGCTAGACCAATTATTTATTAAGCTTTGGAGTGGGAGGTTATTGTAAGCATAACAAGTTATCAAACTCCCATCTTCAGATTAGGTGGTATCAAAGCAGGATGCTTGATTGGCAGAGAAAAAGGTTGCTTGTTTGACTTGAAAGGTGTTTAAACAGTACAAAGAATTTTACTGTTTGATTGTTTGTAAACTGACTACTGATTGAGTTTGCAAAGGTGAAGGGAAAGCTAATGATAGCTAAGTCCAGGAGAGGACAAGAAGGAAGAAGATATGAAGGCATTCTCCTTACCCAAAGTACCTCAAGGCAATCCTTGAAGCATAAGAGGGTTTGTTTGCAAAGGATGATTTAATAAGAGTTTGGCTCTACATTCATTTAGTTCATAAGTTTTGTCAATAGATTCTGAAAGCTTTGTTGAAGTTATTTGTTCATTTTTATAATTTCAACTTCTACAATTTATTCTTCAAAATCCTCCTCCTTCAAAATATTTTTTGATGAAGACATGAAGCGAGACTTGTTCATCATGATGGATATGGTGAAAGAAATGTATGAAGATGAAAGGAAGAGCACAAAAATTCGAGAGCAGTTGAATTCTAGGAAGGAAGAGAAGCAGTTGCTTTTTGAAAAATTGCAGGAAATGGAGAGCCAACTTCATATTGCAAATATGAACCTAGAAAGGATGCATGAGATGGAGACACAACTCCTTGTTGCCAAATAAGCCTTAGTCAAGTCTCAGTTTATAGAAGAGGTAAACAGTCCTAGTTTGTCTTCAATTTCCTCTAAGAATGTTTGTATTGGTTCTTTTGAAAAACATACAAGAGGTATATTGTCCAACTTGATGTCAAAAATGGGATATGAAGGAAAAGGATTGGGAAAACATGCACAGGGTATTGTTGAGCCAATAATGGTAGAGGAAAGGCCTAAGTATTTTGGTCTTGGCTATGGACAACCTTATGGATAAAGTTCCAAAGCAGCCGTGAAGGCAATTGAAACAGTTCCTAGAAGGAGTTTGATTTCAGGTTCTCTACCTCAAGTTTGTAAAGATTGTATTCATGGGGAATGCAATAGTTTGAAACATACTTCGCAAGAAGAAGGTGTTCATAAGCATGCACTCGAACAAGAGAGTTGTGAAAGCTCTCAAATCATTGAAGAGATTGATGGTGTTCCAAAGGGAGCCACTTCCTCATTCGATTCACCCCCTCATGAAGGAAAGAAAGGTGAAAGAGAAAGGTATAAATCTGATATCAATAACACTTCTTTTGATTATGTAAAGCATGGTAAATTTCCACATAAGCATTGGAAAAAAATTGCATGTTCCTTTTGTGGTTTGGTTAACCATAATGTTTCTAGATGTTGGAATAAAATCGCCACATGCAAGAAACTTTTGACGAAAAGGAGGCAAGAAGCCAAAGGTCCGTTGGACAAGGTAAATAATTCTGTAAAGAGGATGAACATGTGTTGCACTTATTGCCATAAGCAAGGACATATTGCTGAAAAGTGTTGAATCCAACAATGCTTCCACGAAATTTGAAGAAGGTGGAAAAAGAGAATAGCAAGAATGGAAAGAAAGTTTCCATAATTGATGTGTTTCAGGATGATTCACATGTTGATGCCAATGTGCAGTTAAAGGAAGTGCCTTTGATATGGATTGGTAAGAAATGGTTAGATTTCTTATCCAAATAAAATTGCATGTCTTTTGAGTTGATGCATTTCTTTGCCAATGGAATGCAAGTTGTAGGGTTTTACCAAAAAGGTGAATAAAGAAAGTTGAGTATGAGACTCGCTTTAATGCAACAAAATTATATTCATTTAAGCTTTGTAAGTACATATACATATGATTGAGGATCCTGTACTTATGATTGTTCTTAAGAGAAAGTTGAAAATGGAATACATACATGAGAATGGTATGTATGAACATAGGGATGTTGATGATTTCCTTGTATTTGAAGATGTATGTGTAATTGATTTGATGATCAATTGCTTTGTTTAAACATGCATGCAATGTCATGTCAACTTAGAAAAAATGATTGTCTCCAAGATTGGAAAAGGGAGATAATGATGAAGTGTTTCAAAAAAGGTGGAATTCTTTCTACTTTGAAAAAGAATTGTCAAGTTCTTTTTGTACATGCTTGACTTGAAGAGTCAGTTGTTTGAAAAAGGCATGTTTTTGTCGGCTTGTTATTTAGTCGATCATTTGTAAATGAAATTAGTAAAATGTCACATTATGATGATTCACATGATGTGAAATTTTTTTCTTTGATGGAGCAAGAGTTTATGTCATCAAATTATGTTGTTTTTGACAAGATGTCAATAAAACATACTTTCATTGGTACAAATTCTGAATGAGTTCAAGGAAGACAGTTCTTAACAAGAGGACGAGTGCATCCAGGAAGGGAAGTTTTGACTACCTTAGAGTTTTGGTTCAAAGGCACCAGCCATGCAAGGCAAGTTTATGGAGGCTGAAAGAAGAGGGTGCTGTTACTCTCATCTACTGTACAGATCAGTGAATCAGTCTTTTGGGGTCCAAAAGATTCCTAATGGGGAGGAGTGATCAGACATTGATCTAGGACCTTAAGGACCAATCAGGGGCCAACACGTGGAAAGCTAGGAGGCCACCACGTGGCCCTGGAATGGTTATGTAAAATGTGTTTGGGTTTGACGGAATCGAACCCGTGACCTCTGGTAAGATAGGACAATGCTCTACCACCTCCGCCAAACGTTTTTTCTTAACAAACCATGGATGCGTTGCATATTTGTTATGTATCATATGGAGGTTTGTTTTATAAAGCGCTTCAATCTATGCCATTGATATGACCTTTCCAGATCCAATGGATATCGTCTGCTCACAACTAGCCTAGAGAAGTTGGGGAAGTCATCTTCATGGAAAATTTCATCCAGGAAGATTGATGTTGGAGCTTAGAGCCACCAGGGGTTGGAGGTAGTTGTAGGAGCTACCAGTACTTGTTCTCAACAAATCAACAGTCATTTATGATTGTAATGAGCCTTATGAATCCATTGTAGGGATTTGCAGAAGAATTTGGAGACTTCTAAAGGCTGATATGCTATGAGGAAGTTTCAGGTAGCAAATGATCAAAATGATTAGTCTATTGTTGGTGTCTAATATGTGTTGGAGATAGTAGAAGAAGTTTCAGAGACAGTTGAAGAATTCTGAAGGAGTTAGTGCCATCTAGAAGCTCAGGGTATCTGAAAGCACTGATTGAAGGAATCAAATCTAAGGAAGCTTAGATCTGTTTGCAGAGTGATGGTAGCCATGATAGGGATATAGATGGTATAAGCCCATTGGTTCAGTTCAGTAACCTTTGGAGTTAAGTGTGGAACTTGCAAAAGAAACTTTGCCATAATCCTAAAGAGCCAAGTCAAGATGATGAAAGCTAAAGGAGACGTAGCCCATGATATTCGGGTGAACTCAGAGATTAAATTTGTTATTATGTGTGGTTTTTTATATGTTGCATTGTATGACTATTATATGTGTTTAATATTAGCAGAAAAAAATGGACTTAAAGCACTTAAACAGTTAAAAACAAACAACATACACCTGTTTCAAGTATTTAATTCCGCAAATGCCATACATAAGCTAGATCAATTATTTATTAAGATTTTGAGTGGGAGGTTCTTGTAAGCATAAAAAGTTATCAAACCCCCATATTTAGATCACTTACTCAATACTAATAACCATAAAAGTACTATAAGCTGAGACCATAAACTCGGGTCTCTCCAAACAATCAGAGAAAACAACTCGTCAAACAAAAGATAAATGTAGCAGTTCAGAGTTTTCATCAAAAAATGGCAGCCATAAAAAATTATATATAAATACATATATAAGTGAAGATAAAAAGTGTCAATGAAGTCCAATACAACCCCAAAAAACTATAAGATGCAAAAAAGAAAATTGTGCATACATAAAATGACCAAGCCATTAAATGTATGGAGGCTTATCTGACACGGTAACCTGACCATTATCAGAATCAAATATGTGCTAGATGTCCAAATCCTGCTTTAAACCTTTCTTAGAAAGGAGATCTGCTTTCACGCTCCTCTCCCTGTAAATATGACATATAGAGAAATCATCAAAACAAATTTCATAAAAAGAAATTTCTTCTAAAATAGAAACCAAAGTAATATTTTGTCAACACTGCACATTGTTCGTCCAATTTATCACATTTAGAGAGTCACTAAAATTTTATACTGAGTCAATCCCTAACTGTCTTAACCAACATAAAAGGATTTTGAGGGTTTTTAACTCTGCAAAGTGTTTTGAACCTGTACCAATACCCACTGATGATTTTAGTGATTTGTGATAATTTATATGAATGATAATACCTACCCTGCATCTATCTTGTGCATCAGAAGCACCATCAAAGTATGCCCACAAAACACCAGGTCTGATATATTCTTCTTGTATATTCCGACATGACAAAGAGGGGGTGTTTTGAGGTATCAATTCAAAAATAGTGTCACATTGAATTGCAATAGGATAAGGATTTGAAGATTGTTCCTAAAAAGTGCCTTTGTTCTGGCTTAACCAAATCCCCCAACAAATAATATGGGGAATGTTCCTATAATGAGTGTCATTTGAATTAAACCACTAGTTTTTCCAAGCATCCACTAATGAAAGACCATGTCAGTTGAGACTAATGCTAACAACATTCAAGAAGATCTCCCATATTTTTAACATAAAAGGACAACTTAAAAATAAATGAGAAATGTTTTCTTCAAATTTTTTGCATAATATACACCATCCTGGCCTATGCTTGTTTCTTTTTTAAGGTTATCCCAAGTTGGCACCTTTTTCTTAAGAATACACCAAAAGAAAAGTCTAGATTTTTTTGGACACCCAAGTTTCCACAGTGGCTTGTGCCACCATCTCCTAACTCCACCAACCCTTCAATTCATTTGCAGATTGTGCCCAACCTTCATAGTATAGATACCACTGGGAGAGTGAACCCACCAAATTTCATCAACCCTTTCCCTAATGCATAAATTTGTTCTCTGCAAATCCATAGTATAGTCCAACCAAACTCCATCTCGCTAGGTTTCGAGGTTAAAATCCTTAGACGACTTCCAACCCTGACTGCAAAAGGAAGTGTGTTCCTCATTTGTAATTTGATTGAGAAAATAGATACCTTGAGAAATGAGAAACTCCCTCAGATCCCTTGGAATAATGAAAGTATCATTACAACCCACCTAAGGGTCGAATCCCACTCGAACACTAGTTCCATTCTCGACAAGCCAGGGCAGACCATCAACAACCATGTCAAAAGATTCAATAGTGACCTTCCAAATGTCGAATAATTTCTTGAGGACTTATCTGGGATTCACATCCAGACATCCAAGTCCAAGGGATCAATATATTTCCTTTTTATCACAGTTGTCCAAAGGTTTTCCTGGGTTAAAAGACTCCAACTCAATTTAGTATCCAATGATCGAGAAAAGCATGGAAGATCCTTAATTCCCCACCCACCCTAGTCCTTTCGATGTGCAATTTTCTCCCAAGCAACCCAGGGAAGGACATCATCATCCTTCAAGCCCGCCCATAAGAAGCTGTCACAGACTTTCCTGATTTGAGAAATAAGCCCTTTCGGAACCCAATAAAGCACAATCCAGTATACATGGATAGCCAATAAAACATATTTTATAAGAACTAGGTGCCCTGTTCTTGAAAGCCACCTAAAACTCAAGTGCTTGACTCGATTTTCAATTTTTGCAATCAACCATTTCCAATTTGATTTCCTGTATGATTCCGACTTAAGGAGGAACCCCAGATATTTGAGACTTTCTGACAATGGATTAATTTCAAAAAGAAATAAAGGTAAAATTCTATTGATCTCCACCCCAAAGAGCCCATTGTGTGTAATAGAGGACTTATGAGCATTTATTCTCATCCCAATTGCCTTGAGGAATAAATTTAGAATCATCTTCAATTGTGTTAGTTCACCCTAGAACCATCACAAAACAGTAAGATATAATCGAAAAAAAGAAGATGAGTAACATAAAGATTTATTACAATTTCAATTCCTTTGAATGCGCCCCTTTTGATGGAAGCATGAATCAATTGGCTAAAACCTTCAACAACGAAGAGGAACAGAAGGGGGGATAAAGGGCATCCTTGATGAAGGCCCCTCTGGCTAGTGAAAAAGGGAGAGGCAACACCATTGATAAGAACAACAAAACTCACATTTGTTACACAACCCATAACCCAATAAAACCAATGTCAAAACCTAGGTGAGTCATCAGAAGATGCAAGAACATCCAACTAATCTTGTCATAGGCCTTTGAAAGATAAATTTTGATAATCATTATTTTTTTGTTGAGTCTTTTAATACTGTGCAAGGATTCATGGGCCACACCGATGGCTTCATGAATTTGCCTACCATCAAGAAACCTGAATTGTTCCTGAGAAATGTTTTTTGAAAGTATGGGATTTAGTTGGTTTGCAATATTTTTGGCAATAATTTTATATGTACAATTGCAAAGCAAGATAGGTTTGAAGTCATCAAAATTTTTAGGATCATCGGATTTCGGGATTAAGGCTAAGAAGGTTGAATTCGGGGGTTCATGCACAAAACCTCTGCTTTCAGATTCCTCCACGAGTCTTTCCAAGTCATCACTGATAAGGTAAAAAGAATGCTGGAAGAATTTCACCATCCAACCATCAGGGCCCGGGCTTTTCTCCTTTTGCATGGAATTTAGAACTCCCTACACTTCCCCCTTTGTTACGGAAGACATGAGAATGTCATTATCTTCCTCTTCAAAAAATATGGGAAAAACCTATGCCACCTGAATAACTTTGGCTATAGTGGCCTTAGGAGGGGCCTTACACAAACATTTGAAATGACTAACACCCAGGGAAACCAAATCATTAAAAGAAATTGGTGACACCCTGTCAGCTTTTTTCATTTGCCAAATGGTTCTTGTGTTTCTCTTGCACTTTGCATAGTTTTGGAAAAAATTGGAGTTTTCATCTCAAACCTCAAACCAAATAGCCCTACTTTTAAGACTTCACTTTTCTTCATTTTCTTTCAGAATCCTATGCCTTTCACCCTCCATAGCTTTGATCCTTCCATTTTTCTCTTCCTTCTCATACCCATACCCCTCCAAGATTTCTAAAGCCTCTAGTTCAATCTCAATGGATTTTAGAACCGATTCATCCCTTAATGAATTTTCCTTAGCCCAAGAGATCGTTGATTGTTTCAATTTTTTCATATTTTGCATAAAATATTGAGTAAGCAATAAACCCTGGGATCTGTTCAGAGATCTCCATACCTCACAAAACATCTTATTATAGGACTGATCTTTTAGCTAGGAAGAGTTCAATTTAAAAGGAGAGTCTGGATTCCTACGGGCCCCTTTTACCTTCAATAAAATTGGAAACTGGTCCGAATCGCCCTCGGATCCAACCCACATATGAAAAGTGGAATTTGACCACGAAATATTCTTTGATCAAAAATTGATCTAAACGTTTTGCTACCCTAACCTCTCCAACCCTCCTTTTTCTCCAAGTAGGTTTTTATTTTAATAGGTCAACATCAATGAATCTGCCCATTCGAATGTTGTTTAAGAAGAAATCAGCCAAAGGGTCTGCCTGAGCCAAAGGCCCCCAAGATTCAGACAGACCTAAAGAAACATTAAGATCTCCTCCAACCACCCTCTTGGAGCAATTCAACAAAGATTTTGAAAACAAACTATTCTAGAAGGGAATTATTTCTTGAAAAGGTTCGTAAATGTTGATTAGGGTTAGGTTTGTCTAGAGATTAGAGGAGAAAACCTTCGCTCCTAACATCAATTCAGAGCCCCAAGAGTTCAGGAGTTTTATGCTGCTGTCCCTAAAACCCATAGCTAAAACGCAAAAATGACTAATTACATCCAATGCCACAAAGGTTCAACTGGGAAACATAATGCTCAAAGACTTTATTACCGAATCCCCAGGGCTAAGAGGATCTTGGAGCATAATTACACCACAATTGACATTTTTGAATAAACGTTTTAAAGCCAACTTTTTCCGAGTGCTAGCTAGCCCTCTACGATTGAAGGACAACAAAATAATTTGGAAATCACCACTAGGGTCATTGCTACTCTAAGAGACCCTTTGAGGGAGATTTGTTTTCCATCAGAAATTTCAAGCTTTGCTTTTAACTGGGCCTTTGAAATGTTCATTTTCTAGCCATGGGTCTTGGGAGGACTGAAAAAATCATGAATAAGGTCGATACCACCCACAAGTTCGTCAGGATGATCTATTTTGTCCTAGGGCCGAAGGTTATAATAGGGGTTTTCAGGGTAGATATCTGATGGGAGGGGAAAATCGGATCTCTCCAAAGAGGGTGCAGAGATCTTTAAAACTGGGATGGATGTGATGATACTATCAAGAGCCAAAGATATGTTACATCATGGAGATAATATTTCAGTAGAAGGTCCAAAAGGACCAGGCCCGAAAATAGAATCCATTTGGGGCATCAACATAATTGAATGAGAGGGAAAAACGAGAGAAGAAGTACCCACATGAAGATATGCCTCCTCCTCTACCATCTCGTCTAGCATGTGTTCATTCACTGGGGTTTCTGCAACATCAGGGATTTCCAATTGAGCCTCCTGCATCACTATCTGAACCGATGACTCTTTCTAATGATCCCCAGTCATTGTTGGTTGCTCCATAACTTTGTACTCAGGTTGGTCCCACATCTCTTGAATCGTCTCAACCCTATTGTTTCTCCGTCATGTGAACCCCAAGGGGAAATCCCTCGCCAAGTGGTTGTACTTGTGGCAGTGATGGAATCTATAAGGCAATTGTTCATAGTCGAGTAACTGAGTGAGGAAATAACCATCAACTTGAATTTGCATCATATCTGCCAGTCCTTCCCTCGGGTCCAACCTCACCAGGATGCAAGCCACCTTCCTTTTCTTAGACACTTGAAAGGACATATCAGATTCCAAAAAAGTACCCAACATGTTTCCAATCACCCTGAACACGTCCATTAACCAGAGATGAGGGGAAAGAGCTGGAAGATGCACCCACATAGAAATTTCTTCTAATATTTCTCTTTGAGCATCAAAGAGAGGAGTCCATTTAAAAAAAAAATTGGAGCTTTTCCAGAACCCCAGTTCCATTCAAGCACCCATTCAGAAACATCAACATTTGTAAATATGACCATGAACCAACCCCTCATCAATAAAATGATCTCCATTTGTGAAACTAGACCATCACTCCACTCCTTTTTTATCCATTCTGAGATGAAACTGGTTGTGAATTGTCTTCCCTTTACCCCCTCCCCCCACTATTATGTGCTCCGATGCATCCATAACTTCGTCCATCTGAATGTCAATCCCTAGAACCAAATTTGGCCTTTTCGATTTCTTTCTACTCCACCCCTTTTTTATCCATTCTGAGATGAATTTGGGTGTGAATTGTCTTCCCTTTATGCGCCCCACTATTATGTGCTCCGATGCATCCATAACATCATCCATTTGAAAGTCGATCCCTAGAACCAAATTTGGCCTTTCTGCTTTCTTTCTAATCACCTTCCCCTTCTTCCTCTTCAGTCTTGAAGACTGACTATTTACAAAAGTTGCTTTTGATGAGTGGCCTTTGCCATGTTGAATTTCAAACACCAGGAGACCCTCCAACAACTCATCTGGAACCAAATTATTGTTCGGTAGAACCCCAAAATCCAAGGCCTACCCACCAGAATCATGAAGAGGTAGAGGACTACCCTCCTTCGACCCCTGGGAGCCCAACTCCAATCGACCCACTAGTTCAAGACCCTAGAAAGGTAGAGTTGGAAACCTTAAATTGGCCTTTCCTATTTCTTCCTAGAGATGCAGACCTTTAGAAGAATTTAAGTATGGGAAACCAATAAAATTGTTCTCCCCATTACCCACTTCCTCCTTTGCTAAATAAAAATACTCAGAGATGTTTATTATGCATGTTGACACCAGAATTTTGCAATTTTGAGTTCTGTACAAACTCAAGCCCATAACCGGCTGATTAAACCCCAATTCCTCATTTAAGAAAGATTGCAGCCCTTCCTTTCTCTTCAACCCACTACTCTTGACAAGGTCTTCCAACTTGCCCATTAGAAACACAAAACTAGAAACTTCAAGTGGGGTTTTTGGGGTTACCGGTATTTCCGCTAACAACCCAACTATTTTTCCCACCAAATCCACTGCACCTCCTTGACCTGGGAGAGATCCAGTATCTGAAAACCAACAAACTACCTTTGAAGATAAAAGTTTTGACTCCTCCAGAAACCCTAGACCACTACCAAAGGTCCATGCGAAATCTATACAACCACTTTTTCTAGGTGTAGACCTAGCTGGCAAGACAAACTTCTGCAGATTCTGTTGTGTCAGTTCCAAAACCCATACTGAAAAAATGTCCTCTGGTGCTGGCTCCAAATCCACATAATCCTTGGGGCTAACCATCCTACTAACAATTATGAGTAAAAAAAGACTAGAAAACCTACCACATTGACTGTACTGACCTTGGTAACAGCTCGAGCAATGAAGAGCTGGATGAAGAACGAATGTGCGAAGACCCTCCAAGGAGAAGAATGTGATCAATAACCCTATAACACAAATGATTTAAAAACCCAGAGATAAAATAAAGAGCTCCTTTACAATGCGAGTAAGGAAATAGAAAATGGTTTGTGTAAAAAACTGCAGGCAGAAAGTAATAGTAAACCCTCAACTAGTCACCCTTCATATTGAATGGTGAAAAACTAAGAACCTATTTAGCAAAAACCCCAGCCTCAAAATTCTCAAGTCAATCTCGTGGAACCATGCCCAAGACCGGCCCATTAAAATGCGTGGCTGCCCTGAAACTTGTAGCCTGTTCGCTTGGCTCCACTGGAAAATTATAATTATATATTGAAAGAGAGAACAATTTGAGTTCAAGTATGCTTCATTTATATCCCTTCATAAGAAAAAAAAAATCCATAAAATTCTTGTCAACATATTCCTCTCCATTATTTGATCTAAGTCTTTGAATGTGATGACCAAATTGTTTTCAACGTGGGCCTTGGATGCCAAAACTTAGTCAAAACTTCACTTTGATGTCAAATTTTCAAATTCCCTAGACGATTAATGTTCAATGTTTCTCTTAATTAGAATAATTCATATATAAAATTATTTGATCACATATCTAAACATGCAACAATCACACATACAATTGGAAAAATGAACAACAAAAGTAATACATGCATACTGATTTTCTTCTTCAAATCAAATTATCATTCGAATGATTAAATCTTACAAGGTACTTCCACAATCTGTTATAACTTATCTTTTGTACGATTAAAAAAAAAAAAAAAAAAAAAAAAAAAAAAAAAAAAAAAAAAAAAAAAAAAAAAAAAAAAAAAAAAAAACTATAGAATAGAGAAGTATAACCTACTAAAATATAAGTATGCCTTTTTTGAAAAAAGAAGGTAGAAGCTACAATTCTACAACTATATGCTATTATTATTGTATGGATTCCCTCTTGTTGTTTGCTGCAAGAAATATACACTTTCTCCTCTTAGATGCACTCACCTTCTTCTCTTGGTCTTTGCCTCTTTGAAGTGTTCTCATGCATGCTTCAACTTCTCCTATATTGTGTTATTTATACTTTTAGAGAGGTAACTATTCTCCTTAATCCTAGCAACTAATTTCCCATATATTAGAAACTAATCTCCTTAATTCTAGATGATACCTTATCTCAACAGTGAGGTGTATGGCTAAGATTAGAACAAATATAACTCACTAATATTCTAGAATATTTCATTTATATTTATAAGGCTAGGAGAATATTGGAATTTTGACTCACTTTTATTTATTTAAGTGACATTACAAGATTGTATTATATCCCGCTTTCACTAATTGGTGACTAGAAGTTATCTTGAATTTCTTCTCACACATTCACACCTAACTTGTGCAAGAAGCTCTTGATCGAGCTATATTTCTCAACTCTCCCTCTTAGCAAGGAAGAAGTTTTGCACCAATTTAATTCTATCTCTAAATACTTCAAAATTCCCTTTTACTAAGGGCTTGGTCAAAATATCAGCTACCTATTGATCGATGGGAATATATTGGAGCTTCACTACTCCCTGAATATTGTCTTGGAAGAAATGATATATGATATTTATGTGCTTGGACTTACCATGAAACACTAGATTCTCAAATAATTTGATAAGACTTTGATTATCATAGAAATTCATCATGAGATCCAACTCCTCATCAAATAAACATGTAATCAACTTGTGAAGCAAAATGGCCTCACAACTCTTTGTACTGAATTCCATATACTCTGACTCTACTGAGCTAAGTGGCGCATAAGTCTACCTCCTACTAAACCTAAGCTAAAGAAACACCCTAAGGTGCTCTTCATATCAGTTGCATTTTCTGCCCAATCCAAGTCTGCATACCCCTACACCTTCACTTCACCATCTCCAATCTATTTCAAACCATACTCCATTATTCCCCTCAAGTATCTAAGCACGTGTTTTGTCATTATCTAATGCTCTCGCATTGGCCATGAAATAACTCAAGGTGTTAAGTGAAAAACATATATCTAAGTTGTTTACCAAATACATTAAGGAACTTATTAGCTTCCTATACTATGTGGGATCCACCAATTCTGAATCTAAAGCTATCATCTTCTTCAAATTTGTGAACATGGTTGTGGCCATAGGTTTGTAGTCCTCCTTCTAAAATCTATTTAGGATATCAATAACATACATGGCCTACCTAAGGAATATCTCCCCTATCTATTTCCAAGCCTCCAAACCTAAGAAGTAAAGCACCATGCCAAAGTTCTTCATCTCAAACATAGTTTCCATGTTAGGTTTTCACCCTATAATCAACTTCTCTACACCTCTAAGAAATATTTCATCTAGATATAGCACCAAAATAAGTAGAACACTTCCAAAACATATAGGTTATAAGTTAGTATCTAATCCACTTTTTTTTGAAGCACATACTTAGAAAATATCATTTGATCATAAGATATCGTTCTTTTGGTGTCTAGTTGAGTCCCACAAGGATTTCTTAAGCCTTCATATATGGGTCTCCTTCCCATTTACCTCAAAGAACTAAGGCTACTATATGTACTATTCTTTCTCAATATTTCATTAAGGAAAGCTATCTTCACATCCATATAATGTATCCTACATCCCATAAATTAAACTAAATATATAATTGTGCTAATGGAAGTGTACTAGGTGACTAGAGTAAATGTCTCCAGCTCATAGTCCACTTTCTCCTTCTGGGACAACCTCTTAGCTACAAGATTTTCCTTGAACTTCTTGATGTTGTTAGCTATAGTGTACTTGACTTTGTAGATCCACTTGGAAGTTATTAGTGACTTCACCTTTAGTATTTGAACTATGTCCTAAACATCATTTTTCATGATGGAGGTGTACTCCTCCACCATGGCATCCTACCATGCCTGTTGATATATTACCTATTGAAATCTAGAAATCTCGAAATCAATGATGTTACTCACCAATGACATGTAAATAGGAAATTTTTTCAAAGGCTTTCTCTCCCTAATTGTGTTCCTAGGAGCCCCAACATACTCTTGAGCATCCCATAATGTTTGTGTGAACCATCGAGGTATTTGAATAGAATCGAAAGGTGCTAATTTTTCATCCTCACCAGAAAATTTTCATCCTATGTGTGTCTTTTGTTAAAAATTACCCAGAGAAATTGACTACGAAAGATAAAGTTACTAGCAACAAATTATGTGTGTGTGCTCACATGCACACAATGCTTTTTCTAGAAAAAAACCCCAAACGAAGAAAAAAATAGCTAATAAAATATTCTATTAGTCCCCTAGCCAAAACCCGACTAAGTGAGCCTTCACCATTCAAATCCTCGAAACCATTATAGTGAAGTATTCCAAAGCCTTTTTTATCCCTAAACTATCATGGATATTCCACTGGACAATTCATCACAAGAGATCTAAGAATATTATATTAAAAATTTGAAATTCTACACTATTACAATTTTATTAAATTTCTAGATCAACAGATTTTACTGTAATTAGTGCATGCATGTGAATGGAAATTATGCAGAAAATAGAGAACGAAAAAATAAAAATATCACAGACACATAAGACACAAGATATTCTCTAGGAAATCCTTTCGGGAGAAAACCCATTTGAAAGGTGAGCCCACTCCGCTCTCTTTCTCTATCTAGAAATATGGATGCAAGTACAAAGAAGTATGGCTTGTGGCCTATGGGTTGCTACAATGCAAAAATCCTCTTTGTGTGCTCTACCTCCTATCCCTCTTGGCTATTTTTTCTCATCTATGGAACAAATGCACTCGAAAGACTGGAATGCCTCTTCCTCCTAGTGGCCTAGTTATAACACAACCAGGTAACCTACTAGTGGTTAAGTTTGATTATATCAACTCTTAACTAGTGTTACAATATATACTCTTATAGATTCTCTTACAACATAATAACATGACCAGAACCTTTTGCATGAATAATGGGGGTTGATGTGGCATCCTCTCAAACCATGGTGGTGAAAACAGGAAGATCAACTTCTGAGCGACATGACTTTCAGATACAGACTCAGATTGATGCGTTTCTTACACTGTTGGAAAGGTATCTATTGTAGAATAACATGAAAAGTTTCTACACTAAATTTGAAAATTTTTACCCCCAAAAATTGTCGTTTAATGCCTCAAAATCCTCCCAAAAGGTTTTATACCCCGTTCTGCCAAACTGGGTCTCACCAATTAAAACGACTATGTCAGTTGATTCCTCCACTTCTTACACTTTATGCATCAATATGGATGAAAAAAATAATAACTATCCAATCTATATCACTTTTAAAGGATTCATTACATGCAATCCATGGGCACAAAACCACCATTTTTTACCATGTAAATTTGACTTTTTCACCAAGTCAAGTTTACCTAACAACCCCCCGTTAAAACTTTACTTGGGTTTCCCTTGACCAAATTTGGGCAAACCAACCAAGTGAACCAACATTTCTCACCTCAAGGCCCTACCTGCTTTGAATCTTCTAACAAAGGTGTACTTCAACATTTCCGCTATCACCTTGATCTAACTCCAAACTTTATCTTTAATTTCCCAAGGGTGTGCATGCCTTATTGGGTCTTACAACAATATGCTCATTTACATGTAAAAACTTTAAACTTCACTATAATATGTTTGATTTATTTATTGTTGTTGTTGCTAGTATCTCTCTCTTCTAGGTCACCCATTTCACCACTAGAAATCTGTGATGTGAAGCAAACAAACCATGATAAATAATCTCATTGAAGCATTACATCAAACATTTTGCATGCATCCTTGACATAAACATATTCTCAACAAGAAGCTTGGCATGGGTTTTTTTGTACACCTCCTTACACATATCCATGACTCTTGTCATGCTCACATATGCTGATCAAAACTCATCAAGCTTCTTTCTCATCTTTTACCTCACCCCATGGCTCTAATACCATGTTAAAAATTACTAAGAGAAATTAACTGAGAAAGATAAATTACCAGCAAAAACACACACACATGCATGCACACACATAATTTATTCTAGAAAAAACCCAATCCGAGAAAACCATCTAACAAAATATTCTATTAGTCCCTTGGCAAAAACCCATCCAAGTTGATCAAGTGAGCCTTCACTGCTCACATCCTTGGCACAATAAAATTAAGTCTTCCCAAGCCTTTCAAAGGCTTAAATAAATACAATCCGCATGCACGAAATAATGGGAAGCCAAGTATTTTAGACCAAGTTGGTATTAAATAATCTCCTAATGTCTAATATCCTAACATGAATATAAGATCTTAATTTGAAAACTAGAAAGTGCTTGGAGTTATGATCTCCTCATCTATTTAAGTATATATTGTGGTTCATTTACTTTGTTGAAAGGAAAAGTAGTTATCATATACCCCCACATGTTCCATTCAAAACATTGCATTATAATTATGAGATCTTCCTTGTATTTGTACTTGCAACACATAACCATTCACCCAATTTGTGGTTGCTACATTATGGTAACATAGTCCAGGGTGTTGTCAAAGAATCTAAGGTTGTGGTAGTATATTGTACTTGGGTGGATAAATGTGTGTCAAATGTGATACATTATAGTTAATGCATGTCATGTTAAAACAAATTTAACAAGATAAGATGGTTTTAGTGCCACGTGTAACTAAAGGGATAGATCTACTTGTGTTAGTTTATTGTTGTTACAAATTTGCAACAAGGGTTAGCAAATTCCTGGATCTAATGGTTGCGAACTAGAGAATAAAAAAATGAGAGTAAAAAACATACAAGCTATACCTTTGAGTGTAAATGCATATTCTACAAACTCAAATGTAAAACATGAAAGAGAGAAGAAAAGAGATTACAATTACAAAAATGAACTAGATATATGCAAAAGAATATGAACATACTTTATTAACCAATTAAAGTGACAATAAAAATATCGCTTATGAATAAAGTAGCTTCAAGGCCTTCCCCTTGGGAGGAATATTTACTTCCTAGATGTGTGTGGTTGATCCCCTCTCCTTCTGGTTATAAGTAGCTTGGGATAATACCACAAATCCTATCAACAACAAAGGGTGTCTTGATGTCTAGAGAAAATTTGGCAACATTTACTTAATTTGGATAGATAATATGAAATGGAGTGATCTCTTGTATTTTTATAAGTAAAATAGTGGCTAAACCCCATGACACAACCATAATAAAAATGATTTATTGACCATATCAAATTTAAAAATTAGTTTTAGGGTGACCATTTTAATTTATTTTGTCTTTTAGATAACTTCAAGTGGAAATGATAAAAAATGGTGTTTAATGACTTTGTGCTATGTGTTTCCTTAGGTCATTGTAGTGTAAAATGGCATGGAGTGGATGAAATGAGTGGCACCCATGGTGTATTTTAGTAAACCTAATAATTTGGTCTAGGTGAACAACTTTTGGGTTGTAATGTTTATCATCATTAATCAAGTGTGTTGATTCCAATACAACTAACATATTGAAAGTTAAGTTGGTTGTCTACATTTATTATGAAGGAAAAAATCTCCAAGGTTTTCAATTTGTGACATTAATTTTCTACTAAGCACTAAATAATACAAGGGGAATTCATGTTATTCAATAACATTATTTAAAAAAAAAGGTTCTAATCTCTAAAAATGACGAAGTATTAGAATATTGAAGAAACTATTGCTATGATCTTGAGTCTATTTTTTAATTCCATATGTTGGTTCATTGGGTATCACAATGTTGCTTGATAATCCATCATAAAATTGCAATAATATTTGCAAAGTATATTAATAAGAGAGGTTTTAGAACTTGAGCGATGAGGAAAAATACAAGAGGGAAGGATCATAGATGCTATTGAATGGGTTTTTCTTTGAAGACATTAGTTTCACTCCTTTGAAATCATTTCCTCGACTTATGATATAATAATCTAAATAATCAACTATTTCTATCTCATGTTTGTGAGCACATAAACACATGTATATGGTTGCACCACTACACCCCATTCGTTTCAATCATAATAAGCATCATAACACTTACTTCATCATACATCTCAAGTTGCTAAAATTTAAAAGATTATGGAAGAGTCACTCTCAAGCCTAGTATGGAAGAGACGTGGTCATGTCTTGTCCTATCCCGTCATATTATGTTATGTAAACATTTTGACTCACTCAAATTACATAAAAATAAAAATAACAAAATTAATAATTATAATTAACATTTTTACTCAGTCAAATTACATAAAAATAAAAATAAATTAAATAAATTAATAATTAATTATTATTCATTAATAAAATATTAAACAAGCCTAGATCCACCTTAACTCTATATCTACATAAGTGTTGAGAGAGATCAAATCTCTTGTGCAAACTTCTTTTAGAGTAAAAGAAGTTTGATCCCTCTCGACAATTGGCAGATCCAAGTTAAGATTGAACTAGCTGGTATAAATTATTTGTGTTGAGAGACACTCTCCAACCCAATATGGAAGATATGTTGCCTTGTCCTTTCCTGTTATGTGAACACTATGTCTCAGTTAAACATTACAACACAATATAAAAATAAAATAAAAAAAATAATATAATAAATGATGATAAATTAAAACATTTAACTTCATCAAATTACATAAGAAAATAAGAAAATAAAACAAAATAAATAGTTATAATTAATAATTAAACCAACCTAGATCCATCTCAACTCCAGATCTAGTAAGCATCGAGAGGGATCAAATCCCTTTTCATTCTAAAATATGTTTTCACCTCAAGAGATTTCATCCCACTTGGCGCTTGGTAGATCCATAGTTAAGATGGATCTAAGTTGGTTAATAGCGCGACCCTCTCTCCAGGGACAACTCAATTGTTGATGGCCGTGAAAATGAAGTATTATGTTCCAAGACATTCTAGGTTCAAATCCCCCGATTTTACCCATGGGGGGCGACATGGTTCACCTAAAGGTTATAGTGGTAGCGGTTGGAATTGACCCTATCTCACGTAGGTATGAGACTGACCCAGTTGTTGGTTCCACTAGATAGAAAAATAAATAAATAATAAGAATTATTATTATTCATAAAAAGAGTTAATATATAAGTTAAACATATATACATTTAAAAAAACATGTAACAAGATTTCTAACCATGGAAATTCACCCCCATTTTATTATAGATATTCTTAATTTGTAAATAGAATTTGTTACAATACCATGGGTTATCAATACCACATGCCCAAAAAACCATAACTCATTTCATATGATACTTGTTCATATGACATTTTTTTAATCAATGAATTTAAATAAAAGGGCAAGAAAGACATAACTACTTTGGAAATAGATATCAACCTTTGATTTGTGGATACTACTAAGAATATTCTAGAATATTCTATGGAGGTTAAATCCCTACCATCCACCTAATAATAATTGATAATTAAATTAAAATTCCGGAAGCCCAATTCCAAAATAATGCCAATCAACATAATCAATTTAACAAATATTATATGAACAAGTATCATATGAAATACCCCGATGGGGCGGAGGAGTATGGATCATCAGCACTCACCGGTGTGAACATGATTTACGATTATGAAAGACGAACACAAGTTGGTACGTCATCAAGACACATGGGGGAGGAAGTTGGGAAGTCTCAAGAAGCACAACAAGTGTTATAAACCTTAGCTGGAAGCTTGGAATCACTATTTGAAATTTTCTAGTATGGGAGTGGAAGTGAGTGGTGGAAATGACGTAGAGTATGCAAAGATTGCCAACCTGTGCATGCTCATTCCCCTAGTAATTTTGTGCTATGATATTGCATCTGGGAGGTTGGAAGTTGAAGGGGATCTAGTTGAGAAGCAATGACATAAGAATTGGGACTCAGGGATTGGTGGTTGTTGGTTGCTTAAGTGCCTCTAGTCTACGTTGAGGTGTCCCTGGTGGTTGATCTCTAACACCTGGTGAAAGTGGCTAAGTAAGTTTTGCTTTGTATTTGTGGTTGCAAGTGTTTATTTATTGTTCTATTTCTATGAGTGGAGTCTTGGAAGTGACCCTCATCCTATCCTAGGAGTGGGGAGGTGAACATGGTAATATTCTATTTAAGACAACACGAGCCTGGAACTTCTGGACGTTGTGTAATTAAAATTGGGTGTTTGGATCCAATTGAGATTTGTCGGAGTCAGGTTGGCCACCTCTGGGGGGTTGCTAAGAATTCTACCCTGCCTAGGTGGTGGTGGAGCAAGTATTCTAAGTTGGTGCAATGGGATCTAAGGATGGATTTCTTTGGTGTATTACTATTAGGGAAGAGTTAGAGCAGTGCTTGCTGGTATATCATCGACAATTATTCTATGGAAGAGCTCCCCTTGGTGGCTTGGTGCATCTGGAATGATGCAAAGTATTCGAGATCGAGCTCGGAGGAGGTAGAGGTCGTATGAGAAATATGCAGGCCATGATGGTTAGGTGGGAGCTAGGGCGACTGATGATGGGGCTGCAAGTGTAGTGTTTAAGGGGGAGCTATCTTAGGATAGAGCCCCCTCCCTTAACATTATGGAACAACCCCCATACCTTATCTCTCTTGACCTTCAGATGAGAAATATCATGAAAGAATGGGAGGAAATGTGGCTACAACATCATGAGGACTACAATGAAGTTATTTCCTTCATGAACAATCCACAACATAATCAATGGGAAATTCTTGATCACCTGGGCTCCATCGGACGAAGTCAGAGACACACCAATGATTGCCTCGAACAACTAGATGGGTGTCTAACTCACATCAAATTTCATTTCCATGGTGACCTTCTCCCTCTGGATGCACTAGGGGAAGGGCACACACTAGACCCCCCTCATGTTCCTTGATATATATTGGTTACCTTCTTATTCTCTATGTTTTTTGGGCTTATGGTCTTGTGTTTTGTTTACTTGAAAAAGCTTTTAGGATCATCCTTAGATTTTTTTTTTCTCTCTTGGCCAACAAATCTGGTTGGAGTGAGGTCAAGAGAGTTGGGGCTATCATGTTTATCCTTTGTAAAATTTTGATTTTGATGAATTGATAGAATGATTTTGAATGACAAAAAGAAAGTGTCATATGAAATGAGTTTGATTTTTTGGGCATATAATATTAACAAGCCATAGTATTGTAACAAAGTCTACTTATAGATTAAATATCTCCATGGTATAGTGGGAGTGAATCGCCACAGTTAAGAATCTTGTTAAATATTTTTTAAATGTATGTATTTTAACTTATATATTAATTCTTTCTATAATTATTATTAATAATAAAGCTATAGTTTAGTTAATTTTTACGATTTTTTAATTTTAACGACATGAGATGTATTATGAAGTGTTTTGATGGTTATAATGGATTGATGTTTATCAACCTTTATCGCTTCCCCAACTACATGGGTTCAAGTACTAAGAAATATGCTACTAGAAAATTATTACTTAGCACAATTACATGGGTTCAAGTCTTCAGAGATATCTTACTAGGAAATTATTACTTAGTAAGAGTCAAGGCTCCATGAGGGTGGGGGAGCCTACTCCTTGAGCCTTATCACAATGGGACAAAGATGCTCCCCTGTGGGATTTGAAACTGGGTGGAAGGGATAACATCCCATTGTGCTAACCAATGAGTTGTCCCACAATGAGACTCTTAAGTAAAATAAGGACATGGGGTTGGGCTTTGATCGACTTATGTGTCCATGAGTCACCAAACCATTTAATATGTTCTCTCTAGGTGAAACCACACATTCAACCACTACCTCAAGGTGCCCCCATGTCTCTAGGGATGCCCTCATGACAATTGAACCTTGCCCAATGATGAAAAACTCTTCGCTTTCCACTAGTATATCTTTTCAAACATACATTATTTTACATATATTGAGGCATGCGCAAGTGTATTTAAAGAAACTATATATGTAAATTAAGGCCACAAGGAGATTTGTGCCTATTCATGCTATCTAAGTTTAACACATGTAAATAATGTTCAGTGTTCTATGTAAATAATGAGATCATTAAATCCTTTGTCTTTTTAATTAAATTAATTAATTAAAAAAATGTTATATAAACATGTTTTATAGGAACATGAATTATGATATTTTGGGCATGTGGTATCAGTTTTCCATGGTGCTATAACAAAGTCTATTTATAGGTTAAGAATCTCTATGGTGAAGTGCGGGTGAATCTCATTATTTAAGAATTTTGTTATATGTTTTATTAAATATATATATGTTTAAGCCATATATCAATTCTTTTAAAAATTAATAATAGTAATAATAATTTAATACACAGTTAGAATTTTGTTGATTTTTATGATATTTTTTAATCTTGGCAAGTGAAATGTATCATGAAGTAATTGTTTTGATGTTTATCAAAGTTTACCAACCATTTAATTTATATAGGTGCGCTAATAAGGTAAAATTTCAAATCTTCTTCCCAATCACATTTAATTCACCCTTTTATTAATCTAATACAATTTTTTACTTTTACATTAAATTACTAAAAAAAGTCTTTATAATTTAAATTTTTCCTAAAACTACTTTTTTTCTTCTATATATCAAATATTGAAACTAATTTTTATTTACCAATAAGGTACATTGACATTATTTTTTGGTTACCCATCAGACACTTGGAGAACATATTTAGGCATATAGACCATTATAGTATTTAAACTTAAGAAATAGGTAATAGATCCTAATAGAACGTGACATCCACCCATGGTATTGTAACTCAAGAAGGATATGAATAATTGGCCCCACTTTGTAAAAAGATATATTGATGCACCACAATGTAGTTATAACTATTTCCCATTATTTTAACAGAGATTTTATTTATGTGTTTTCTTCTTCTCTCTGGGTGATCTTGGCCCCCGTTCCAGTTTCTCAGATATTGGCCCCTCAAGATCCAGTTCAGTGGTATCAAATTGGGTTATGACTCCATAACAACTAATTGGCCCTCACCTGATAATATGGGCATACAAGAATGCCCACCCATTTTCATTTTGAGGATGACTGCACTGCTTTGTTAATCCATTGGAATTGCTCAACAATTAAATCTTATGAGCTATTGTTTTTGACTCTGTATTTTCTTTGTTATTTGGCAAACTTCCTTCTCAGAGTAGTGTTCCCACTTCATTTTCTTCCTTCCATGCTAATTTGGTGGTGACAATGGTGTGGTACAGAGCATGGGTAGGCATCTTCTATTTTCTCTTGGTAGTGGAAAACATATCAGCATTCATGTACATGATAGGCGGAAGAAAAAGTTGAGTGGTTCCCAAGGGAAGTGATCCCGATGCTTACAACCATTGGGCTAGGAGCCACATGTTTTAGATTCGAGAATCCCTCCTATTTAAGTACCCACGAGGCCTCAACTTTGTGTTGGTTGTGACAAAAATGTGTATAATAATTGCAATATGTCAAACCCCATCCTTTATGATGACAATAGTGATTTGATTTTCTAGTTCTCTGCATCGGGCCCGACCCCTTCTTGTTCATTAGTGGTGTTGCAGGGAATTGCTTGAAGGGGAAAAAGTCAGTCCTAGCAGTAATGGGGTAATGAGATTCTAGCATAGGTTGGCATTCTCCCACTACTCCTTTACTGTTACAAGTTCCTGGAGGTTTCCATGATCAAAATGAAATATTTTGCGATGATATTATTTAACACTTGAAGCACATATTTATACAATCAGATCAGAAGGAGACAATTATGTCTCCATAACTAAAAAAAAACTGGAAATACCTAATCTATTTCATAATCATAACTATATACAATAATCTCAAAGGATTACAACATTTCCCCCCTTAATCCGAAGGGACATCTGACATACCAAGTAAAGATCTAAACTTTTCAAACTTTTGATGCCCCAATTCTTTTGTAAAAATATCTGCAATTTGTTATGAAGTTGGACAATGTGTCAAATGAATTGTTTTGGCCTCAACATGATGTCGAATCAAATGATACTTGGTGTTGATATGTTTGGTTCAATCATGAAACTTTGGATTCTTGGCCAATCGAATTGTAGAAGAATTGTCGACAAATACAAGAGTTGAAGATTTTTGTTTCTCCTACAAATCTTCAAGTATTTTCTAAAGCCAAATGATTTCCTTTGTGGCTTGAGCTGCTGCAACATATTTAGCTTCGGTGGTAGAATCAACAGGAATAGATTACTTGCGTGATCTACAACTGATGGCTATTGATCCAAGATTCGTCAAATAACTAGAAGTAGAGACTCCATTCTCCCTATCTCCATCAAAATCAAAATCTTAATAACCAACAAGATGGAAGTCTAAAACATTGGAATATTTGATGTCGTAAGTTTGGGTTCCTTTTGAATATTTCAGAACTCTTTTTTCTGCTACCCAATTCCCCTCACAAGTATGATGCATAACTTTAAAAAGTATTCCAATAGAAAAAGTTATTTCATGATGAATAATAGATAAATAAATCAAACTTCCAAAATTTTTCATGTACTTTGACGGATCTCAAATGGTTTACCTTCTTTTGAAGTGAGTTTCAAATCCTTCTCCATTGTTGTAGTCACAAGATTACAACCCATCATACTATATTTGTTCAATAACTTCCCAACATATTTATTTTGAGAGATAAAAATATGTTGTGCATTTTTATCAGTTTCAATTCCAAGGTAATCATGAAGTAAACCTAAATTTGTCATATCAAAAACCTTTTGCAATTCCTTCTTAATAGATGATATATATTCATCATTGTTCCTCGTAATAATCAAATCATCAACATAAACAACTAGATATACAACTGATCTTCCAACTTTCTTAACAAAAAGAGTTGCATCATCTAGGTCAAAATGCTTATAATTTAACTTAAGAAGATGTTCAGTTAGCTTCGCATACCATGCATGTGGCACTTGTTTCAAGCCATACAAAGACTTCATTAGTTTTCATACCTTTTTTTCTTTCCCTTTAATAGAAAAACCTTCAGGTTGAAACATGTAAATATCTTCTTTCAAATCCCCATTTAAAAAAGTAGTTTTAACATCCATACGATGAGTTTCCATTGTTTTTGCGCTACAATAGCAAACAATGATCTAATAGTGCCACATTTAGCTGTAGGAGCAAATGTCCCTATATAGTCGATTCCGTCTTTTTGTGCATATCCTTGTGCTACAAGTCTTGCCTTGTGCTTATTAAGTGAACCATCGTCTTTATACTTAGTTTTATAAACCCATTTGCAACAATAGGTTTGATGCCAACAGGATGATCCACCATCCTCCATGTGTCGTTCTTTATGAGAGCATCATATTCCTTTTGCACTGCATCTTTCCACTGATCATAACTAGAAGCTTGTTCAAAACAAGTAGGTTCACAATCAACAGAAAAATTAAATTCACAATGAGAATAGTTATCTGAAGAACTTCCTGTCTCGAACTCATCATACTCCTTGGAAATGTTCTAATACGATTTGATATTCGTAGAGGTTGTGAAGGAAGTTGCTCATCTTGTGAAACATACTCTTCATTATTCTTTGTCCTATTATCAATTCTTATTGGCTCTGTCCTTGTTGTCCCTATATAAACACTTGCATCAACCAATTTCTCTTCAGTAGCAGAATTATTATCATCATTGAGAGAAGGAAAATCCAAAAACTGATCTAATATAGGAATCCCCCCATCAAGATGTGGAAGAACATTATTGATTCATAATTAAATTTCATAGGCACAAACTTCTCTAATTGGTTAAGTTTCCTATTAATGGTGAGTGTATCTTTATCAAATTCAAGAAAAACTACATCTCTTGACAAAAAAAACTTCTTGTTCTCTTCATCATACAATATGTATGCCTTAGAAGTCATAGAATATCCAGAAAATATATATTTTATGCTTCTCTCACTCAACTTATTTCTTTGTTGTTTAGGAATCAAAGCAAAACATTGAGAACCAAAAATTATGAAGTGTTGAAAAACAAGAAGACAATTATACCACATTTCATATGGAGTTTTGTTGTTGATGAAAGAGGAAGGACACTGATTTCTAATATAGGCTGCACAAAGCACTGCTTCTCCCCAAAACATGAATTTTACATTCTTAAAAAACATCATTGATCTAACCATATTAAGCAGTGTTATGTTCATTCGTTCTACAACACCATTTTTTGTGGATTATAAGGTATTGTGGTTTGGTGTTCGATTCCATTCTCTTACAAATATATTTCAAAAACATGTGAAGTATATTCTCCCCCATTATCATTTCTTATAGTACCAATATTAAGTTGAGCTTCATTTGTAATCGAGAGATATTTTTTTTTAAACACATCAAAAACTTGTGATTTTTCTTTAAGCAGATAGACCCAATACATCCTTGAATAATCATCAATATGTATTTATTTCCATTAGTAGTTGGTACAGGCATAGGTCCACACAAATATGAGTGTACGAGACATAATTTCCTTGTAGCTCTAGAAGTAGAATTCTGAAAATACTGTTTGTGATGCTTACCCAATATACAAGCATTACATGGAGTCAATTTTCTTGGAATTGTTGGAAGTCCTTTAATCCCCTGTTGTCTCATAATTCTAATACTTTCATAATTATTATGACCGAAGTGTGCATGCCACAATAAAGACAATGACATACTATCATTTTGCTGAACCAAATAATTAGTATTTGATGCAACATATGACATACCTTTCAACTTCAACAATTTATCTTCTTCCACACCAGTCATTACAATTTTATTATTAGCTACTCTTCAAATTTCCACTTTACCATCAACTATGTGAATGTAATGTCCCTACTATCTTATTTGTACAAGAGATAATACATTCCTTTGGAATTGTGGAATGTAAAGAACACCATTTAAAGTATAATTTGCAAGTCCAGGAATTTTTAACTGAATACAACTAATCCCTGATGGTTTTATTTGAGACTTATCAATGAAATACAATACTCCAATATTATCATTGAATTTTTCAAACAATTCTCTTCTAAAGGTCATATGACAAGTGGCACCTGTGTCTAAAATCCAACTGTCATGCCATGAATAAAAAGAGCTACTAAATATATCGTCCATATTAAAATTACAATGGGAACAACATAATGTGCATTCTTAGAAGTTGTCCTTTTTCTAGAATTAGTTGATTTTTCTTTTCAAGCATTTTTTCTCTCCTTTCATTAATTTTCTCCCAGGGAATTCTACAATTTGTAGCAGTATGTCAAATTTTACCACATCTAAAGCATTTTACAGTTGTTTTATCAGAAACTTTTCTTTGTTTATCATTATGTTGTCTATCTCCCTGATTATTCCTCCCCTCCCACCTGCTCGCCCCC
>APFE030982989.1:49323-104116 GCA_000404065.3 Pinus taeda
GAAAGACATAAATTTCAATATTAGAATTATGTAAAGTTTTTTCTTGCCAAAATCCTTTTTCTTTCTACAATTTTCCCTACTAATCTGTCAAAATCTAAATCTTTTAATTGTCCACTAGCTTGGAGAGATTCCAAGTAGTGAGAATAACCAGGGTAAAGAGCTTTTATAAAGGCAATGAGTTGTAGATCAACGTTGACTCCAATAGATTCAATTTCTTGATTGGTTGCTTTAATTTCAGAAGCAAGCTTTAATGGATCATTATCTTTCATTTCCAGATTAAATAACCTAAATAATAACTGTATTATCTTCGATTCAAAATGTGAATCATAAAACTCTTTCAATTTTGTTATTGCACCATATGTTGTTTTACTCTGAATAATACATATTCTTACCTCTTCTGACGCTGAAGTAAAAATTAAAGAATAGTATTTTTTATCATTAATTTCCCAAATTACTAACTATTTTTCCTCATCACATGGTTCTGGTGCATTGTCTCCTTTTCCTTCATAGACTCCATCCCATAGATCACTAAAATAAGTGTATTTTTTATTTTCCTGTACCACTCCTAGTAATTTTATTTTCCAAATAGAACAATACCAACTAAAGATAGCAAAGAATTCATCGTAATTTTACAAAACTAAAAAAAAATTATTTTTTTACTACAGGCACAAAACTCCCTTAAAAAAAACTTTTTGTTTCAACCACACGCACAAATTAAAAAAAAAAATCTGGTTTGACCACTTTTACTTACAGTTCAATAATAATTAACTATAAATAAAACTAATTCGCTGAATAGCCTCCAATAAATAACTGGTCAAATACATAAGTCGCACATAACATTCAACAACCAATCATCCAACAAACGACAACAATTGACATGCAATCGGATTGGTCAAGACTTGTCAGCAGTCAACGACACCAAGCAAGTTCCCACCACTTCTAAACATCCAATGGTCCCTAAAGTCACTTCACCTGCTGAACTTTAATGTAGGAGGTTCTCGGTGACGATTTAAAAAAAACCACTCGATGCTTAAATCAACGACGTAGTTGTAATACGGGGGCATTGTCCCAATTTTAAAAAACCACTAAGCAGTGGTGGTTTCCAAAACCACTGTTCCTTCGCCACCCAATCAACAACTCCACGTTCGTTCAATTAACACGCTCCACGTCACACTTCGTAGTGCCCCATCACCACCAATGCTATTAGTGACACATCACACTCCACTACGTCTCTAGGTCATGTACTCAGCCAGTTTATCTTCTTAGTTTACATGATGAACTAGCCACAGATTTTCAGGTTTGCAATAATGGAGTTCGATCTAGACACTTCAATTTTCTTCCAAAGTCTCCCTTTGATACCACTGTTACAAGTTCCTTGAGAATTCCATGATCAAAATGCAATATTCTACACTTGAAGCAAATATTTATACAATAAGATTAGAAAAAGACACTTATGTCTCCATAACTAGAAAAAAAGTAAAATTACATAATCTATTTCTTAATTATAACTAGATACAATAATCCCAAAGGATTGCAACATCTACCGCAAACTCCTACTACTAATGGTAATTCTCCTGTCGTTGTATTGTCCCCTATGGACTCCCCTGTATACCATGTTCCTATTACTATTGTTTTTCTAATCATTGTTTTGTACGATGAAATGTCACCCTTGAGTGAGTTCCATTGCCCTGGTCTGCAACAATACCAAAGAAATATGGATAGCATGGAAGAGTCAAGCTCAAAAAATCATGTCTCCATGATGAGATCATTGCATTCGTAGCTGAACCTATTGCTCGAAATGTCTCGTAACAGATTGTGTATAAGCACAACAGGAGCTCAAGTAGGTAGTCAAATGGTCGATACTTCATCCCCATCATGGAGCTAGTACATTGATAATTTCATTCCTAGTAGATCAGGATCGAACCTAAAAGGATTCGCACTATTGGATAAGTCCTTGCCCTCTCCCTTCGCCGCAAGGAAATCTGGTGATGGCCAAGAGGATTTGTTAGTGGAGGATTTTTCTTCACAGTTGAGGATAGAGCTTTTCAGCCGCGATGCCAACAATATTTCTCCAACCATGCCAGAGAAGGATGCAAGTTATGGTTGCAAGGATTCGAAGAATTCCCCCATGGGCCCCAACAAGAATATTTTCAGGTTCAAAGTTGGCAAAGGATTGAACTCAAGACTTAAGTTGTGATATGCACTCTAACCTGTTGGAACATGTGGGGATTTATGTGGAGCTATGCCATGTGTAGCCCCCCAAAGTTTCCCATGGAAATTACAAAGTCCCCTTACAAAGTATTGGATGCCCCAACTCTTTAGGATTATTTTTACCTAAATCTTATTAATTGGTCATCTCATAATATACTGGTAGTAGGTCTAGGTACATGTGTCTACCTATGCTGTGCTTGCAACAAGGAGGTAGAAAAGTTGTGTGATTTGGCACTGAATGATAGTATATGCTATGTTGGATGGACACAACGAGAAACATATCTTTCTATTGGCACACATATTGGGGAGGTACATATTTGGGATGCAACAGATGTAAAAAGACTCTGACTATGGAGTGTCATCGCATGAAAGTAGGGGCACAAGCTCAGAGTTCACACATATTATCGTTTGGAAGCAAGGATCAAAAAATTCTTCAACATGACATCCATGTTGAAGATGGATTTGTTAGCAAATTTGTTGGGCACAAGTCATAGGTCTATGGTCTGAAGTGGTCATATGATAATCGGGAACTTGTATCAGGTGGAAATGATAATCAACTTTGTGTATGGAATCAACATTCAAAACAACCTGTGGTAAGGTTTAGTGATCGCACAACTGTTGTTGCTTGGTACCATCATCAACAAAACCTTATTGCCTCTGTAAGTGGTACAACAAAAAAAGGCATTCCCTTGTGGAACACATCAATGGGCTCTCACTTGAATAGTATGGAAACTCAGAGTCAGGTTTCTAATCTTATTTGGTCTAAGAATGCCAATGAACTTGTTAGCACTTATGGCTATTCTTAGAATGAAATGATAGTATGGCAATATCCAACCATGTCAAATCTTGCAACTCTAACTGGCCATACCTTTTGTGACCTTTATCTTGCAATCTCACGTAATGGGCATGTTGACACTAATACTAAATTTATTGGAGATGTTACAAAAAAGCCAAATTACAGGGCATTGGCGTCTATTTTCAAGACTAGCTATAGATATGATATGGAATCAATGATAGTGGATAGATCACTCCAACAATGGTTTCAAGAAGGGTTTGCAAAACCTATTTTGAGCTCAGGAATATGTATGTAAGTATTTCAGTTTGATGTGTCTCCAGAGTCTCCCACAACAACTACAAATTCAAAGATTGTAACAAATGTTGCTTCAAGGATTGCATTGGGAAATCTAGTAATGCTTCTTCAGGAATCATACTTATTGATACATTATTTGTTTACAATCTAAACATGGCATGTTGGAGCTTTGTATTTTTCCTTTCTAGCAGCTAGGGGTGCCTATGGTGATAGGGCTATCTCTGTTGACTATCTTGAAGCATATATGTGGCTAGGACAAAATACCTCTCCTAATGCCAAGGTACTATCATGGTGGGACTATCAAATCATAGCCATGGGACTAAAAATTATGAAACATGAGTAATTGCTAGAAACCTTTACAACATGTCATTGGATAGTGAGAGTCTACAAACATAAGCAACTAGATTTCTACCAGGCAGACCGACAAGTGAACTATCTCGAGGTCCATTTGCTAGGCCATGCACTATCAATCTCACACTCGGCCTACAAAGATTAGAGGGTATCTCTATCCTCAGACCTTCATTCATCATGGTTATGGGTCACCCACAAACCCAAGGTTATGGGTCAACCACATAAAATCATTTCCATCAAAGTCCATTTTCCAGACCATACACTATTGGTGTCATATTTGGCCCACAAGTATTACAAAGTATCTCTTTCCCCGGACCTTCATTTATTATGGTTATGGGTCATCCACAAATCCACTGTTATGGGTCAACCACACAAAACCCTTGTTTTAAAGAATATTTGGCTTTGGGTTATCCACAAACCCATGGTTATGGGTCAACCACTCCAAACCCTTCTCTTCATTGGCTCATATTCAACAAAAGATTCTCAACTTCATGCAATGGGGACCATTGCTTCCAAAAGGGGGAGGATTGATCTGAATGGAAAGTGGCATTCACCCATCATATTTGACATCCACCTATGGTATTGTAACCCAAGAAGGATATAAATAATGGGCCTCAATTTTTAAAAGGACATATTTATCTATCGCAATGTAGCTATATCTTTTCCCATTTTTTTTCCCAAGGAAAAATCATAGTCTTTCATTCAGAGGAAAAATTACATGTAGTAGATGCCAAAGGCATATGCGATAAATGTAGGATGAAGACCTTGTAAAAAAAATGTAGCTGTATCAAAATGGATGGCCTTGCCATTTCCTATACAATGTTCAGATTGTATGTCTATTTATCAACAAAAATATAAATATATACATGTTGTTTTAGCTATAAAATGACAACAAAATAAATATATGATTTGAGGCTTCTGCAATCTATGTTCTATGTAGTGTTATCTTCCAAATTCATCGCATTCATGTTTGTTGGAATCGACGTTTCAAACCAACCTCTGTGGTTCATCTTCAAGAATAGATCCAAGAATTCTTGGATCTATTCTTGAAGATGAACCACAGAGGTTGGTTCGAAACATTGATTCCAACAAACATGAATGCGATGACTCCAGAAGATAACACTACTCAAAATAAATAGAGTTATGGCATTTCCACCCTATGATACTCCAGGTCTATATATGGCCTGCGATGGTACTGATAGAAATGTGTTCCCTGCTGTTCAAAGATTATCCACATGCCTCGAGGTAGTAGTGAGCCCTCCTTGGAAAGTCTGTCAGCATCTTCATTGTATTCCCTATATATATGATGACAAGAGGCTATGTTAAACACTACTTTGAGATTGAAGACTTCATCCAAAATATTTTGAAGTGAAATAGCATAACAATGAATTTTTTTCTTGAACCAATTGATAATGATTTATGAGTCTCCAAAGATCTGTATGGTAGTGCAGTTATGAGCTAGTGCAAAATGGATCAAATGTCTGAGAGTGATAAGCTCAGCAAAATTGTTTGTTCCCTCCCCTAGTCCCAATTTTAGTTTGTAGCAATGCTGTTCTGAGTGGTATAGCAAGAAACCCCCTCCATAGCCATGAGGTTGGGCAGCCCCATCGAAGAAAGACCATGGCTGTGATTTATCAATCCATCTAGGGACCAAGATTTTACGAGTATGGGGTTTTTCCTCTTCTGGGATGTCACGATAGGTTGCCACAACCTATGCAATGAGATGTGGCTAGTGGGTGGATTCGTTCCTGAATATAATACGGTTCCGGGTAAGCCATAAGATCCAGCAGATGATAAGAGGTAGGCATTATGCCTTTGCTCCCTGGTGTGCTGTAATCCAATTATTCCATGCTTGGAGGATATAAGAGCCCTGCCATGCATTCTGCATAGAGAGTTGTTGTGTAGAAGCTTGCCAAAAATGAGTGACATATGGGCAGAGCAAGGACATGTGCTCGTTTGTTTCAAATGCTTGATTGCATAGAATGCACCAAATCGGGCTATGTATAGATTTGCACATAAGGGCTTCACCTGTGGGAGTTTTGTTACTTAAAACACTCCACATGAAGAGGCAAGTCTGAGGAGGAGTTTTTAGTCTCCAAATTTCTAGCCACCATGTATTAGTGAGCGTAGGCTTGTAGTCCAATAGAAGATGGTTATAGCCCATTTTGGGGTGTATATTGCGTGCTCAGTTGGGATCCATACTAGAACATCAGGGTCCTGATTGAGAGTCACATATGGTTCAGACAACGCCACTAGATATGATTCCTAGATAGGCTACCATTGTACAGGAATATCTAGATCATGTACTGGCCTCCATTGTTGTCTAAATATGGTACTGTGTTCATGATCAACAATATGTGCAATCGTCATGATATTCCTGTGATTGAGATAATGTATGAGATCAGGAGGCAATTTATATCTGTTTCCCCCACCTATCCATGGATCAATGCCTAAACGAACAGATATTCCATTGTTGATGCGCCAAGCCAAGCTTGCTCTGATGAAAGGCATCATTTGTAGGATTGCTTTCCATACTATGGATATGCCTCCACGAGGCTAGTCTTGTAAATGTACCCAATCCAATGTTTGATGTGGCCAAATGTATTTATGATATGTCACAGTCGTCCATAAATTTTGTGCAGTGAGAAGGGACCAGATCATCTTGGCTGCAAGAGCTTGGGAAAAAATAGGCAGATCTTTTAACCCCCACCCCCCCCATTTTTTTGGCATAACAATTTTCTTCCAGCTTACCCATGCAAATGTTTTACCTTCCTTTTGGCCATTCCATAGATATCAGCAGCATAATTGTTGTATACATCTGAGAATTCCCTGAGGGATCCAGGCGAGTGACATCCAATGTATTGGGGTGGCTTCTAGTACTGATTTTATTAGGGTAAGTATCCCTGCTCTTGAAAGAAATCTATGGTTCCATATTTTCAACCTCCTCTCAATTTTAATCACTAACTAGATCCAGTCAGCAATCCGATAGCTATGGGGTTTGATCCGGAAGCCCAAGTATTTAAGTCCATCTGAGAGGTTGTGTGATTGATAATGAAAATACTGGTGGGCTGCTTTATCCTCCTGTGGGGTGGTATGTGACAGAGTAATAGTAGATTTTGACTGGTTTGCAACCATGCCTGTAGCTTTTTCAAAGAGGGTTAGAATATCATGGAAGGAGGATGAATCCCTGATTCTACCATCCAGGAAGATCATAACATCATCTACGAAGAGCAGATGTGTGAGGTGGAAGAGTTCATTCATTTTTAGTCCTTTGAGTCTGCCTTCCCTTTTAGCGATACCGATGAGCCTGCTGAGACCTTCCATCACTAATAGAAACAGAAGAGGAGACAGTTGGCATCCTTGCCGAAGCCCACATTCAGCATGAAAGAATTGGGATGACGAGCTATTAATCAATATACTGAAGGAAGTTGACGTTATGCAGCAGATAATCTAGTCTGTGAATGCTAAAGGGAACCCTAGGTGGATCAGGATAATCTCGATGAAGAGCCAGCTAACCTGATCAAATGCCTTAGCAAGATCAATCTTGATGATTATGCTTTTTAGATTCCTAGATTTAATAGAATGAATGGCTTCCTGGGTTGTACCTATGGCCTCATGGATCTGCTTGTTTTGGGGAAGGCAAATTGCTCAGGGGAAATATGGTGGGAGAGTATGGGGCGAAGCTGATTTGCTATGATCTTTGCAATGATTTTGTACAAGGTGTTACAGAGTGAGATGGGGTGGAAATCATTGAAGGATGCTGGTGAATTAGGTTTTGGAATGAGAGAAATGAAAGTGGCATTCATAACATCATACATTGCTCCAAAGGTCCTGCACTCTTCAACAACATTGAGAAGATCGTTCCCGATGAGGTCAAAAAAGGCCAAATAGAATTCAATGGGCCAACCATCCGGTCCAGGGATTTTATCTTTCTGAAACCATTTTAAATTCCCTTCAAATTCATCTTTGGTGATAGGGGAAGTAATCTCAACTGCCTCTTCTGGATGACCAAATCTTGGGAAATGCCTTGCTAATTGAATGATCTCAGCAAGGTTTGTAACCGGAGGCACCTTGTATAGCTGTTGGAAGTGTGAGATTCCCAACTGTGATAGCTGATTAAAAGATTTCGCAATACCTCCATTTGGGGTGGGTATTTTCCAGATAGTATTGGAGGATTTCCTCCCCTTGGAAAATTTTGGAAATACCTTGTGTTCTCATCCCTAGATTTGAGCCAGATTGCACGACTCTTGAGTCTCCAGGTTTCCTCTCTTTCCTTCAGAATTCTGGCTCTTTGATTTTCTAGCTCGATCAGGTTTAATTTGGCTTCAGCACTTAAGAAACCCCTGTTGTTGTCATCCATAAGGCCCGCCAAGGAATATTCCATAGTAGAGAGGGTATGGGTATCCCTTTGATGTTTTTCCTTTGCCCACATGATAGTGAGCTTTTTGAGCTTTAGAAGATTTTGACAAAAATCATCGACCCAAGTGAGTCCTTGAGAGGGAGGGTTTTGTGACCAGTAATTGGTAAGCAGATTTTTGTACGAGGGATCCTGTAGCACGGATGATTTGAACTTGAACGGGGCTTTGGGCTTGATAGGTGGAACATATATTTCCAGGTAGATAGGCGAGTGGTCAGAGATGTCTCTAGATCCAACCCACTGCCTGTAATGATGTAATTGTTGAATCAACGGATTTTTGATGATGAAACGATCCAGTCTCCTGGCTAGGGCTGCCTCCCCAACTCTTCTATTCCTTCAAGTAAGCATTGGTTTGTTCATATGGATATCTGAGAGCTGAGCTTGTTCGAGGAGATTTTCCATAATATTAGAGAGTGGATCAATCTGTGCTGATGATCCCCAAGACTCACTGTATCCAATGGAAAAATTGAGGCCCCCTCCCAAGATGAAGTTGTCTGGTGAGGTCAAGGAGAGATTGAGAAGTTGATTCCAGAAAGCCTCCCATCCTTAACACGACCCATAAACATTCATGACATAGAGCTCCATGCCCAACTCCATAGAGAAAAAATCTATACCAATGAACCCCTTCCCTCCCCAAACCGATTTAAGGCTTATAGATCGGGGATTATATCCCAAGGCCAGACCACCAGATTGACCTACAACATCTAGAGCAATGAATTCCCATACCAGACATATACTCTACAGAACCTGAGTGATGTGGTGAGCTTCCCCTAGGGTTTATTGAAGAAGGATAATATCAACAGGCTCAACAGTAAAAAGTCTACGAAGGGCTAGTTTTTTGGGAGAGCTAGCTAAACCCCTGCAGTTAAATGATAGGCATTTCATGGGGAACGATGTCGAGGGTTTTATTAGCTCTAAATACCCGATCTAATGAGGTTTGCCTTCCTAATCTCACCTCATCACCTGCTCAAAGAATTGCATGCGAGAGGTATGATTTGTGCCCCCAAAGAGGTTTGATAGATGCCGTGGGGAGGGATAGTCCAAGAATAGAGATCGATTAGTGTGTATCCCCAATGGGAGGTCAAGCTCACAGGTTATATGGATGAGAGGTTGCCGAGGGTGGAGATGATGGGGAAGAGGTGTGTTTTGGATGAGAGATAGGGGAGGTAGTGGAGTAAACCAGATGGTGAGGGAGAAGGGGACAGGAAATGGATGTAGGAGGGGTGGAACGATTTTGTGTCGATGCATTATGCATATGATGTGCAGATAATGGATAAACAAAATATAGAACAGGGGAAGAGGGAAGGAGAATACCCGATGAACGAGCCGCTTCTGTAGCTGCCCTGGCTTGAGTCAGTAGAGGAGATGGAGGGCTAGAAGGGTTGCCTGAGGAGTGCTGGTCTGGCTTGGATGGAGTCACCTTAAGAGATGGAGCTGGAGTGGCGGTGGAGTTCTTTCTGGGGATGTCTGGGGTTCCCTTTTCATTACCTGCTTCCTGTCCCACAACTGCTTCTAGGGGTTTCGAGACTAGACGACATTCCTTAAACAGGTGCCCAACCTTGTGGCACCTTCGATATCTAAAAGGCACACCCTCATAATCTAAGATCTAAACCTTGGTGAAAATTTTCCATTGCATGGTAATTTTTTCTTCCAGTCCTTCTCGGGTGTCCAGATGCACTAGAAAGCAGGCTAGTGTTCGATTTTTGGATTGTAGGATGGATTTATCATAATCCAGGAAGGTTCCAAGGGTATTCCTGATGCTTATGAACACTTCTTCTAACCAGTACTGGAGGGGTAAGCCTGGTAATCGTACCCAAAGTGGTCCAACTCCAATCTACTCTCTTTCTATATCGAAAAGAGGGCTCCATATTTTGAGCAGTACTGGAGCCATTTCGATATGCCGGTATCGAGCCAGAGCCAATTTCGTGTATTTTTCAAGTGCGAAGTGGAGCGCAAACCACCCACGAGGTAGTATCTGAACCTCCGGGAGCTGTATGAAGATCTATCCCCATATCTCTTTTACCCATAACCCCAATCACTCCGCTGTGTATGTTCTTCTACGAACCCTACCCACCAACACTTCCCCTGCTTTATCAACAACTTCCCCCACGGTGAGTCCTTCTCTGAACTTGATGGTGTAATCCTTACCAGATGCCTTGACACACTTTTTTTTCTTCTTACCTATTCTCGGTGCAGTAGGGTGATCCTGTAAAGGGTCCGAGGGCCTATTTGATGCTGGATGAGTCTCCACCGACCTAACTCGAATTACTGGGGTATTGAAGCAACCAGATGGAGGAGTAGTGTCCTATGTTTTCTCGCCATATCTAGGGTGATCAGAGGTCTTTTTAGTCTTTGTAGCTATATTAGGTTTGGGGCCTGGGCAGGAGGATGGATTTCGAGAGAAACGGAGTTCTGTAGGAGGCGCAGGGTTGATCAGAGGGGATGAATAGGAAGCTAGTAGGTTAAGGGTGCCAGGAGACAACGACGGGCATTCAAGAGCTGGTGAGTGGATGGAAAGGGACCCAATGCAAAGATAGGAGTTCTTATGCCCCCGGAGGGAGACAATAGGCACCAGAATCTAGCTGGACGGAGCAGAGGAAACGAGAGCCATTTTGGGGTTAGGGTTGAAAAATATGGCCTGCTCTAAGTAAGGATCTGGTGAGTAGTCTATTGCATCAAGCTCCATACCCTCCATGGTAACCGTTAACGTCGACAGATGGAAATGCAGGCAAGGAACGACAAGTTGTGACTGTGGAGAAAATGCTACGGTGACTGCTGCTAACTGTGGTCAGAGTTGTAGCTAGGGTAAGCATAAGTAGAGCTGCATCATGCCATCAATCCTTCCAAAACCTTACAACATCAGTTCTCCATTGATGTTAATTAAGAATGTGCTTCCATCATCCATTAGTCGGTTGGATATATATATTTTCCCATTATTTTAATAAAGAGTTGATTTATGTGTTTTCTTCTTCTCCCTCAACATTCTAGTTTCTCAAAACCTGCCCCCAAGGTCCAGATCAATAATATATTTATAGTCAATTTGATGCAATGAATTAATGCTAGAATTGGGGTTAGTATCAATTCACAAATATTTAATATTTCTGGCAATGTTTTTTTCTACACATCAAATATTAACATTACTTTTGACACCACTTTTTGTTTGCTAATCAAACACGTTGAGGCCTTATTTGGTCTTATATCTAGACACAGACAATTTTTATATTTAAACTTAGGAAACCGGTAATGTATTTATATTCCATTCTAGCGAGATGCATTAAAGATAGAATTAGGATTAACATTAATTCACAATGATTTAATATTTGTGGCAAGTCTTAGTTTATCATGTATGTGTGAGATAGTCATTTGGCTATTACATATCTAATAACCAAAGAGAAATTATATGCATAATATGTGTCCACCTCTTTGAAGGTCATTTCCTTTCCACTTCATGAAGCCTAATCTATCCCTCAACTTCCCCTTTGGTGCATAAAGTTCAATGCCATTTATAAATCTAAAAAACATCATTTCAAGTGAGATCCAAGTTTACCCAAAGGTTATTCATTGTTATTTTAAGACACTAATAACATGAGAAAAGGTTATTCACTAATAATAACTTTGAAGAGCATCACTCACCAAGGAAGGTGAGTAGACTCACGATCCTGCACCAGAATAAGCCTTTTGGTTTCATGTGCATAGCTCTAATGTCGAATGTTGTAATGAACATTCTCCACTTGGGAAGTTATTCCTTTTTATAAAAAACTCACTTTTAAAATGGTTAGAGTTTCATTCTTGAAATGGCTATAGTAGAGTTTCATTATTAAAATGGATATAGTAGAGTTTCATTCTTGAAATGGATATAGTAGAGTTTCATTCTTATAAAGGATGAAATGGCTATAGTAGAGTTTCATTCTTGAAATGGATATAGTAGAATTTAATTAGGAACCAAATTTGACTAACATAGTATGTGGTTGCATGCTTGATTTTATTCTTACTTCTAGTGCCTAATTCTCTTTTATCTTTAAATCGAATCCACCAGCAGATTTTACAAGTTCTCACCATATTATGAGTGAGCTACCAAGGAATAGTAGAATGGATAAAGCTAAACCTAGAGAATGAGAGGAGAAAAACTTGAAGCTGGTTGCAAAAGCGAACCTTGAAGGTTGTTGCAATCATTGATCATGGAAGAGAGAAACTAGATTAAGAAATAAACCGAGATTAGACTTAGGCACATGAAGAGTGTTACATTAAACCACAAAAACACCACTGCTAAACCACTGCCATCATATCATATCTTGATGGATGCATTGATTGGAGCCAGACTTGAAGAAAGAGGGAGGAAAAGGTATGCTCAACCTTCTTATTTTTTAAGGTATCTAACTAAACCAATTGCAAACCCTTTTGTACTCACAATATTCTCAATTCCAGGTTTTTGTAAAATGTTTTATATGTTTTGATATCATGTTTTAGATTAGTGTAAGGAGTTATAGCTTCACCATGGTTAATAAATAAAAATTCTTTAGCCTTCCTCCCTATGTATTTCATTATATACTTCATAAGCTCAACCTTATTTTAAAAAAATACTTTTTTGCTCTCTATTCCACCAAGAGAAACACCTAATGGACATAAATCATTTTGAAAGCAAGTCAAACAACCTTTGCTGCTTAATATTCAGAGATGTCTGGATTCAAGCACACAACAAAGAAGAGGTAGTAGAACGCCCAACAACATTTTACCTCATTTCATGAAAAAGCCCTGGAACTAGGGGATATATCATAGCCTGAATCCACCTAGGGGATAGTTTATGAAGCATTGGAGAAGAACAAAAATCCCCACTTGAAGTAATAATAGTGACATTGATCTATAACGAACATAGATCTATCTTAAGTATAGATCTAACATGAGCTGAGAGGGATCAAATTTCTTCACTTGCAAACTTTTTTAGAGTGTAAAATACAATGTGTTATTTTTCATTGTTTAAATTGCATTTTTGAATGCTAAATAGATTATATATAGGACCAAATAAAAATGTTAATTATAAAACTTTTTTTTTTTCTCTATATATAGATATATATGAAGTTGATATTGGTATAAATTAGTTAACATAGATATTCAAATAATTTATTTAAATCTCTTGTTGAAATATTTTTGAAAAGTATTTGATTCACACATTTTTTTACTTCTAATTACTTTACAACATATTCATTTTTTTTCTTAATTATAGCTGACATTATTTTTCTATTTAGAACATAATTTTTAATTATAATTTTTATTTTAAAAGAGCAATATCAGACGGACAAACTTACACATCCCCTCATACTGGGCTACATAATGAGCCTCTTGGGTCAACAAGAAAAAACAAAGTTTCTATGCAAAAATATATGCACACTTTCTGTAATATAGAGAACAAGCTAGATTAGTTCATGCTTGCTTGATTTTATTTAAGGCACACAAAAATTTCTTTGGTTTCCAAATTCTCTAAACAATTGAAGAGTACTTACATTAACTCTAGCAATAGTTGGTTGTGGTTTTTGCGAGAGCCGAGGCATAATGAAAAAATATATTGTGGATGGACTTGGTTTTCACAGATTTGTAGCAGTGAAATTTTGATTTATATTTCAAAATTGATTTCTTATCCATTACTTGTAAATCCAAATTAGCAAAAATGGTAGCTACATTCCCTAAAATCTTGGTGGTCGTGGGATAAAATTCTTGGGAACTTGGTTTTTATTTTAAGAATGTTTAAACAGAACACCAGTGGTTCAAATGATCGAAACAATGTTGTCTTTTTTTTTAATTAATTTGGTGGTCCTGTGGTCGGTACCAAATTTTATTCGATATAAAATTAAACTAAAATTTTATATATTTAATTTCTGATAGATATAATAGAATTACTTTTTATTGGGTTGAGAGTATGTCTTAAAACTGCTTCTGTTTGGTTAAGAGATTATTTTCCTCGGATTTAAGGAAACATGTTAATGGCCCAAGACCCGGAGGCATATAGAAATAGTGAAAAATTGCCCTCTTTTTATGAACTTCACTTTGTCAGAGTTGTCTTTAGTGCGACTTTTTGGAATTTCTGATGTTGGGATCCGGTAGAAAAATTTGAGGTGAAACCTTGATTTGTTTTATTTAAATTGGTTTTTTGACTTTATATATGAATTCAACACCTTGAATTACCCCTAGGGCACTTCGATTGTGCAGGGGTTACCCATAAAGCTTGTGATTTCAATAAATTCCTACCGGATTTTAGAGAAATTAGACTAGAAAAACCCCCCAGAAAAACTTCCAAAAAGTCTCACTAAAGACAACTCATTTGTGGAGTTGTCTTTAGTGCGACTTTTTGGACTTTCTGGTGCCGGAATCTGGCAAAAACATTTGAGGTGAAATCTTGATTTGTTTTATTTAAACTAGTTTTCCACTGTATATATGGATTCAACACCCAGAAAAACCCCTAGGGAACTTCGATTGTGCAGGGGTTACCCATCAAGTTTGTGATTTCAATAACTTCCTGCCAAATTTTAGAGAAATTAGATCAGAAAAACTCATTGGAAAAACTTCCAAAAAGTCTCACTAAAGACAAATCGTATCGGAAGTCATAGAGAATAGTGAGCTCTTGTTGGACTAAATGAAATCTTCATGCCTTCTTAAATTTTTTTGAGATTATGAAACTTTTTATTCTCTATGCTTGGACTCTCTACAAATTGAACCTAAGAAATGGATGTTTGAATTGTGGGATACTCTAATTAAAGAAGTAAAGTAGGTGTCATCGGGTCCTCTATTTATGCATAGGATATCAAAATATAAACATAACTTATAACCTTTTTCCATATGAAATTTCCCATAAAGGGAAATCCCAGAAACAAGCACACAAAATAAGATAACTAAGCATATACGAGGGTAGAAACCATAATTAAAATATACTTCCTCATGAAGAGAAATCTTCAAAGGCATGTCAAACACCCAAACAACAATCACAACATTCCTAAAACTCTTCACACTTGGAAATGAAACATGTCAAGGGAAACCTTTAAATGTGTATTAAACACATAACTAGCTATCTCCACATTCCACTAAAACTCTTTCCAATTTGAAATGAAATGACTAATAGACAACCCATATGTAGATGAAATTCTTACTAGGTCATGAGATGCTCTTGAACACTAATCCATTTTATGCCTAATTTTGGACCATGACCTCTCCATTATCCCATACAGTTGGTAGTGTTTCAAATCAATGCATTCATTCATGAAAGGTAGGGAGTGGGTTCACATGTGATGAGAAATATGGTTTATCCTTATTGCTCCCTTCTTGATGCCACAAAGATGATGTGTAAGGATTTGAATTAGTGAATATTATGGTGATTGATGCACCCTTCTAACCCAAACCTTAGGGATAAATATTTGATCATGCTCCCCTTTTTTGAAACGCTTTCATAAGCTAATCCTAGAGGCTTTCATAGCCCAATGATATGCTTCAACATTTAAATCTCATTTGAAATGGAAATATGAGATTTTAGGGAAAGTGCTAGCCTCCCTTTTTTCTCATGCAATGATGATTTCTAGTTTTCTACTCATCATGGAGGATTTCCCAAGCATTTTAATAGCAACCACCAATGAATCTTCAATAACTAATCATTTAAAATTAGCTTCTTTGGTTAGGACAAGACCATGCCAAAGTGCATAAGATTCTACCTAGTTGTTCATAGCTTAACCAAGTCCACTATTGAAAGTAGTTACCATTTTACCTATGAGATTGAGAAGACTCCCCCTGATAGGCCTTTTAATTACCCTTTAATTGTTTCAAAAGACAAATAGAAAAAAAAATGTTCAGTAATTTTCAAACCATGGATTTGTATGACACTTGCAAATTGTCACGCATTGTCTATGCCATAACAATTTGTTTCTCTATTGGTTTAGTTGTGAAGTTATAGTAATGATGAACAAACACATGAAAGTTGTTTCAAGATGTTTCTCATAGAGTCACCAATGTTAAAGCTAACAAAAGATAAATATTCTATACGCAAGGTAAACTACCTCAGTTGGCGCTGGAAGCAAGGTGTTTTTACCCTAGTTGAATCAAAATAAATACCAACAAACTAATATAGAATCAACCAACCTACAATCAAGGTTTTGTTACCCCAACCGAATCAAAGGAAAAACAACAAACACATTTAATTTCATTCGACCTAGAAGCAATGTGTTGTTACCCCAATTGAATAAAAGGTAAATGCATAAAATGAAATCTAACTATTTTGTAGATCTAAGTGGTGTTTGTATAAAAAATTAGCCTTTCCATGCTCAATCTTGTGGTGAACAAATGAATAACTATGCATATAATCAATCTTATAAATTATAACAATTTTTTTATCAACAAAATCACACGAGAAACAAACACACACGACAAATATATATATAATATATAGTATCTATATCTCTCTCTTCTCTCTCTCCTCCCTCATCTCCCTTAAATATATATATATATATATTATAATATATATATAGAGAGAGAGGAGAGAGAGAGAGAGAGAAGAGAGAGAAGAGAGAGAGAGAGGAGAAGAGAGAAAAAAAAAAAAGGGGAAAAGAGTGTTTTTTGTGTTGCACAAATGAATGAACAATGACCAATTGCATATGAGAGAGAGAGAGAGAGAGAGAGAGAGAGAGAGAGTGTTTGTGTTGCAACAATGAATGAACAATGACCAATTGCATATGAGAGAGAGAGAGAGAGAGTGTTTGTGTTGCAACAATGAATGAACAATGATCAATTGCATATGAATTTTATACCAAAATAGAGTATTAAATCTAGTGTTGTAGCACTAGATAAATAGTAACCTGCTAAACTAATTCAGAAATTAAACCTATTCTACAATATTCACCAAAGGAGGGTGGGGTACCTCCCTCAATGTAGTACTAGGATGGAACTATTAATTAGGAGTTGAACTCAATTCTTCATTACATAGGAAAAATGTGACATGACTAGAATTAATGCCCTCTATCAAAGAAACAAAGTTTTGAATTACAATTTATTGGTCACTTATTCATAATGATGCCCTCCCTACTCGAGTTGAGTAGTGTTATTTATACAATTTACATTCCTTATTCTAAGCAAGAAAGAGTTGAGAACAACCATGAGGATTAGGTATCCTCAAGTTATTCCCAACATATGGACTAAGATAAACAAGAGTATAGATCCAATCTTTGGAATTTACTCCTATTTGAACTTCATTATGACAGGGTAGTTGTCTTTGAATGAGTTGCTTCACTGCAATGTTGTCCTCTCCCACTTTCCACTATGCCACTTGATCAATATTTTGGTGCATCCATCATTGTCTGAGCTAGTGTAATAGAAACACAAAATAGTGATGTGAATCCAGTATATTTGAACTTGCAGTGACAGTCAACCATTGGTTTGCAACAATATTCAATTTTTAGTGTTGTAGCTATGATCTCGTCATTGCCACAACAATGTAGAATGATGTCATAGCAATATGGTTGGTGTTGCAACAATACAACTAGTGTTGTAGCATCCTATTTGGTGTTGCAACAATGTAGAATAGTGTCACAATAGCATGATCAATGTTGCAACAATTGTGGTAGCACATATAACTTGCTTTGAATAAATTTCTCACATGTCTCTTCATTAATAACTGTAAAAGGATTAGTTATTCCTTGAATTACACCAGAATAATCCATTAACATGACATGAATGATAGGAAATTATATTTTAAGCAAAATAGATCATTTTTCACAAGTTTAGATAAAAGGGTAGGTAAGGTGATGGTCAAAAGTGATAAAAAAAAGAAGGAAAAGCATTTGTGAAAAAAGGTGGTAAGTCATGCACTCATTCTCTCCCCCCAACTTGAAGAGGTTGCATGTCCTCATGCAGTCAACCAATCACTAGAGTCAAATTCTTGATGAAAGGCACTCTAGTGCAGGTTACTTATGTTAAAATATTCATGTGTTTGACCATGAGTTGAATATATCCATAATTCTCCTTGATATCACTCCAATGCTTGGGATCCTCCTATTCTTTCAGCTATAATCAAATTGATACCTAGGTGAAGGGAGCCATATAATTGAATAATCAAATTTGAGGCCCACCCATGTGTGGCCCACATCTTTTGATTCATCTAACATACTTCTTAACCCACTGTAGTGCTATTTTGAGATTGATGTAGTTGAATGCATCACTGTAAGAAATGGATTCTTATTGATTGGCCTCTAGGAATTGAGAGTACTTGGGATTATTGTCCCATGCAAAATGGTTAATAAGCAAAAACTTTGGTTTGTAATATTCTCCCCATACTCAAAGATTGTAGATTTGAATTCTATTAGGAAACAAACTGGTCTATCTTCCACTATGCCTAATTTTGCAAGAATGATGTAAAATCCCTTAACTGTATGTCATCAATGAAAGGGTATAGTTTCCATTGTTTGTTCAAATTCAAAGATGATGTTGTTCCCTCACTATTTCTTTCATACTACACCTTCAAGAATTCTTCTTCTGATGTCACTTGATAAGGGTTTCTCACTTCTATATTATTTGAATACGAGGTTTATTTAATTTAATACATTGAATAAATAAGGAAGGGTGCTTGCAAGAAAGAATATAGTCTATCATAGAATTCATTTTCCTCTATGTGAACTCTCACATGTTCTTGAAGTTTTGTAGCCTTCTTTGTGTCCTACCACTGCTCCCATTTGGATTGATTGATGGCAAGTTGTTTGGCTCATTTTTGTCTAAAATTGTATATATCCCTTCGATAGTTTGATAATAAAACTATCCCTAATTTCTTATAAGATTCAACTAGGATTTTCCATTTAGCAAGTTGAACCCTTATCCAAAAAACAATATTACTGCTCGCTTGAGTTTCAACTTCATGGATATGAGGCTTAACTTCTTCTATTTGAATTCTTCATCAACATACATAATTGCCTCTTGAGGCCTTGTTTGTGTTCCTACATCCCTATAAGTGAAACATAGGGGTGTTTTAAGCCCCTAATTTTCTTCTAGATCATTATCCAATTGGGTTAGGTGCTCCAATTTCTTCATGATAGTGTTTAATTATGTTATCCCTTCTCCCAATTCTGGCGAATTAATAATTTTTGTGCCCTATTGGCCTTCACCCTTCATTTCAATAGGAACAAATTCATATTCCTTTGTTGCGAACATTATATCCTCTTCCACTTCTTTTGTCACAACAGGGGTATCTTTTCTTTCTTCACCTTATGTTGGTTCTAGTAGAAGTATTTTCTTATTCCTTCCCTTCTTCTCCCCATGTTCACTCTTGAATTGTAGCAGGGGTTTCTTCTTTCTCTTGTCCGTGTCCTCCTCCTATTGGTTCTTGTGTTACAACATGGGGTATGTCTTAACCTTTATTGGCTTCTTTCTTCCTTGTCAACAAATGTTCCCTTGTTTCCATGAGTTCTTCAACATCTTGTATCCCTCTAGACCTCCTCTTTTTCATGGAATGTAATTCCTTATTTGGAGGAGAGCTTCTTATGACTATTACTATTTTGTCCCACAAAATTGAAGGGCTAGGATCATTTAGAGGGTCACCCTCCTTTTCTAGCACTACAATCCTTCCTCTTCCTTCTATTCAGTTATCCCTTGGGATTTCCTTTATTGTGAGGGTGGAGTTGTCCCCTTTGGGTGGGAACTACTTGTTGCTTCTATGTCATTGCTTCCAGAAATGGAGGGACTAGGGCCATGCTATGGTCTAGCCTCCCCCTCTAGTGTTGTAACTCTGTCCTCCCTCCTTTGTTCAACCATTGTAGCATGTGGTTGTTCTATAAACCTCAACCATTTGTGACCTTCTCATCTCAAGGTGTGTGTTACTATGAGCAACTAAGAAACCCATGGTCAAATACACACACCAATAGATTATTAGTTGTTTTAATGATCTGAGCCATTTGTTGCAATGCCTTCCAAAAAAATAAAGACATATTAATTAAATTATAGTTCCTTATATGGTTAAAGAGTTTGAAGTGATACAGGAAAATGATTTTTTGTTAGGCCTTGCAAGTGATAAACTTGGAAAAAAAGTAGGAAATGCTTGCCAATGTTGTTGGTAGAAAACTCCTTGAAAACCCCCTTCCCTACCTAACCAACACTTCATTTTCCTAAAAGAATTATTATTTGATGTAAACATTTAAATTCTTCAATGAGAACCAATTATTCTCCCATCCATGGCATCCATATAAATGAAACCAAAACCTCGTTATCCATTGTAATTCTAATTCTTCTCAATATTATCTCTGAACCTTACAAGTTTTGCACAAATTAAAGTTCAACTTCTTCATTAAATGCTTACAAGTTTCCTAAGTAATATAACCACCCATCATTCTAAAAAATTTGTAATACCAGATTATCAGTCCTCAACAGTGCCTTGTCTAGCTCATCGTGGATCAAAGAGCCTCCCATGGTTGTGGTTGGTTATGTAGTGGACATATGATGCTTTGAGTTGTTGAGAAATGAAGATGGTATCCAAATTAAGAATGGTGGCAAGTCGGTTAGTGCAATTATGATTAGGAATGAATGACTAAATTTACAATATCATTCATTATGTAGATGGTATGGAGGAATCATGGCAAATATGCAGGAGATGCTAGCAGTCATTAGAGAAATTTTGAGGTATAAAATGGGCCTCCTATGGAATATTATAAAATAATAGTGAAAATAATAAAATAATATTAGATTACATCATCAAATTTTGGAGAGAAAAAAGAAAAAAATCTATTTTTTCAACTCATATATATGTCAACTTATCTCGCAATGATTTTACTCAAATTTCAAGTGGGAGAACTCATTGTATGGAAAATTTAATTCCTCATCCAATTTAATAACATTTTTTCATATATTTCTCATTTTTCATGTAGCGGGGTCCATTGAAAGTATGCAACATGGGTACTCCCTAGATGATGAATCAAATTATGCATCTGAGTGCACCCACTTGAAATTTGAGTAAAACTGTAGGGAGATAAGCTGTTGAAAAAGTGGTTTTTTATTTTTATTTTTTATTTTTTAACCTTTTAAATTTTTAACTTCAAAAATGTTGAATCATACCTCATGGTTGGTCTCATCATCTTGAATCCTATTGGTTCGTATAAAGTTGATTTTGGTTGTACATTTTTTGTTTTAAGGCCCATTTTAGACCTCAAAATTTCTCTAATGGATGTCGAACATTAATATCTTTTGCCTTAGGTGAATAGTTACCATGTGGTGCATACATGGGATTGGATAGATTGGAGAAGTAATAAATGGGAAGGCTGTGTTAGGTTTGGAGGAATGATTACAAAGACATATATCACTTAATGAAAAATATAGTGCACATAAAAACATACCTCATTAACTTACTCACATTTGGTGGTCATATAAGGTGACAATACAATATAACAATGCCTCTTCCATGTTGTAGCACAATGGTGTTACAACACACACAAATGGGTATTGTAATAGCTAGGGTAGTGGCACGGCAATGCACGAACTCTATGTTATGGAAAATAAGTAGTGTTGCAACAAGACATGAACTCTGTGTTGCGACAACTATAATACTATAAAAAAAACAAGGATATGAGGACACGTGTTGCTAGGAGATTGGGTTGCCTCCATTAGGGGCCCCTTGTTGCTTTATTTTCGTAGTGTTGAATCTTTTGGACAAGTGTTGAGGCATAAAGATGTGTTGCAACAATGATCATCATACATTGTAACGACCATATTGTCGGTCGAGTGTTGCAACTTCACTCAATATAGAAGGTAATGTTGTGTTGTAGCAACAAGGAACCTAAAACTTAAGCAAGAGAGATCTTGCAATAAAAAATTAGAGATATTTGCAAAATATCTATTATTATTTATATAGATATACATATACACACTAAAGATGGATATTCTCCTGGGTGGACAATCTCTAGGTCATCATTGGTCCATCCATTGCAGATATTATTTAAGCCTCCTTGGATAACAACTTATATAATTGGATTTTATTCCCATTATCCATTAAGAAGGTATTTGAAGAGAACTAATAACACCCCATAACCCACATCAGAATGGGGTAGCTGAGAGGAAGAACAATAGCATAGTTGGAGCTGCAAGAGCTATGCTACATGATCACAGACTGCCATTGCATCTATGTGTAGAATCATGTAACACAACAATTTACTTGCAGAACCAGAGTCCTCATAGAATACTTGGTATGATAACATCGGAGGAAGCTTTCTTTGGGAGAATGCCTGATGTGTCTCATTTCATCATTTTTGGAGCTTTAGTTTATTGCCATGTCTCCAAGGATTTAAGGAAGAAATTTGAGCCTATAATAGAGTAGGGAATTTTTGTAGGATACACAGAAACTCCACACAATTACCAGGTGTATTTACCTTCACTAAGGATGACAATGGTAAGGAGAGATGCTAATTTTGATAAGGAGAAGGCTATGAGATGCTCCCTGGAATGGGAGTTGAGTATCCCATCGATGCAGTAGCTTCTAGCTCCAAATCAGGAGCCTCAGGATGAGCTTCAGGAAGTTGTGGAGCAACCACAAATAGAAGAGTAGAGAGGAGGCTAAGTGGAGACACCCACTCAACCATAAACATCCAGAGAAGGGAGAAAGAGAACCAAATAATCTGATATATTGATACAAGATGAAAGGGGGAATGTGGGAGCTCCTACATCATAGTGCAGGTAGAGGAGGTTACCTGAGTGGTACACTAGTTACATGGCTCTCATGATGGAGCTCATTGAGTCAAAGCCTTCTTCATTTGAGGAAGTAGTTTCTCAACCTATTTGATTTGATGCCATGGTGGAAGAATGTGAATCCATCATGAAGAATAGTGTATGGGAAGTGGTTCCAAGACCAAAAGGGAAATCAGTTGTTGGTTCCATATGGATCTACAAAATGAAACATGCAGTTGATGGGAGCATTGAGAAGTACAAGGCCAAATTTGTGGCCAAAGGATTTTATTAGGTAGAGGTAGTTGACTATGAGGAAACATTTTCCACCATGGAAATGTATTCCTACATTAGATCAATTCTTTCATTAGCTGCATAAATGGGGTGGAAAATCCAACATATGGATGTGAAGACCACCTTTCTCAATGGTGTTGTTGAGGAGGAAATTTACATAGAGCAACCAAAAGGATTTGAGACATATGATCGAGATTCACATGTGTGTAAGCTTAGGAGGGAATTTTATGGTCTCAAACATGCGCCCCGAGCATGGTACAATCAGATCGACAATTATCTCAGTGGATTAGGCTTCACCAAAAGTGAAGTAGATGTGAACCTCTATCACATTGTGGTAGATGGTAAGTTGCTTATTTTTGTTTTGTATATTGATGATTTAATATTGATCGGTGATGAGCAGCTAATATGCTCTTGAAAAGAGCATCTTGCAAGGGAATTTGAGATGGAAGACATGGGCTTAATGCATTACTTCCTCAGGCTAGAAGTATGGCAAGGTGATGGTGAACTGTTTGTGTCTCAGGGGAAGTATGCCTCTGAAATAATTCAGAAAATTCACATGGATTATTGTAAGCCTATGGTCACACCTCGAGCTACAAATTGAGGAAGGAGAATGCTAATTTAGGTGAAGAGGTTGATGCTACCATTTACAAGCAGTTTGTGGGGTCTTTGATATATCTTGTGAACACAAGACCTGACATGTGCTATGTAGTAAACCAACTTAGTCAAGCTATGATGAGGCCTACCAAGCTGTATTGGAAGGCGTCAAAGCATGTGTTACGGTACCTTAGATGCATTACTAAGTATGGATTATCATATAGGAGGATAGAGGGAGTGAATTTCCACGGCTTCACTGATGCAGATTGGGCAGGGAGTCCATCAGATAGGAAAAAACTTTAGGTACTATCTTCAATGTTGGGTCCATAGCTATTTCTTGGTACAACAAGAAGCAGGGGTCCATGGAACCCAACTTAGTAGAGGCTAAATACATTAAGCTCTCTGATAATATGTTATTTCATGACAGGCCCAAACACATTGATATCCAATATCATCATTTGCTGGATTGTGTGTAGAGGAGAATTATGTTGCTATAGTACATTCCGACTGAGAAGCAAGATGCTAACACCTTAACAAAGGCATTGTCAAGAGGTAAATTTCAATTCCACATGTGCAGGATAGGGGTGGTGAAAAATTGCTTTCTTGCGAAGAGGGAGTGTTAGAAAATGTAGTAAGAAAGGCTCAATTTGAATTTAACCTTAGTCAAATTGAGTAAATCGAATTTCCACATCAGCAGGACAATATGGAGGCAGTTAACTAGTGTGACATGGCTCTTGTCACTCAATTAGCTTAGTAAATTCGAGTTAGTGGGCTTTGACTTCATTCATGCATGTGTGATTGCTAAATTTTAGAAATCTAGTTCAATTATTTTCATTTGTACTCAATTAACTAACCTCTAACTATTGATAGAGTCAGTTGAAGGTTAGTTTTGCAGTGAGACAACAATCTAACTCAGAGATCTTTCAGTTAACTAATCAATTAGCCCAAAATAGCTCATGCATGCATGTAATTCGAATTGCTCAATTGGAGTGGAGGAGACAAGGCTAGTGTAACATGAGTTGTAAAGTAGTTGAGTGTACAATTGTTGCATGTAGTCAAGAGATCAATTACTTGGGAATCGCGCAAGGAAATAGGGACTTCCCTATTGTTTAGGAGCTTGAATTTTCTCAAAATTATGCAAGGAAATAAGAGGCTGGAGTAGTAGAAATTGGCTAAGTGTTGGCTAGAGGTTCTCATTCAGCAAAGAGAACAATTTTTCTTTTGTTGGTGATGCTAAGAGTTGGAGCATCCAATTGTAGTAGTTTCTCTATTCAACTAATTAATGCAAAGAGGTTTGAGGGGTTTTTTCTTGTTTCATTTCCATGCATGTTGTTCTAAATTGTTATCTCCATTCTGCAGATTAGTATAGTAGAATTTGTGTTTCTTGTTTCTTGAGCAGTTGCAATTTCTATCAAATTTCTACAAATAATACTTAAAAAAACTAATTAAAATAATAGTAATAGCAAAAAACATCAATTTCTACCATAAATAAATACTCGATTTCCACATTAATTTTATATTATCCTTTATATACATATAATTAATTGAAGTAAAGATAAAAAAATTTAATTTACTTTTTAATATTAAAGAGATATATAATTCCTTCACTATTTGATATGGAGTTGATGTAAACATAATATAATTGATATCACATCATAAGTAATTCATTCTAAGTTTAGTTGACATGTAATAGTTAAAAAAAAATATAGTAATAATAAAAAAAATACTTAGTACCATAATAAAATATTTGGATGTCCATATTAAATAACATAATTTATATGGATTTTAATATAACAATTTAAAAATATTAATAACCAAAAAAAGTTTTAATATGAATTATAAATATTAGTATATATCTATCTTAACCACAGATCTACCATAACCCAAGAGGGATTAAATATCTTAATATGCAATTCTCCTTTAGAGTGCAAAAAAGGTTTGCATCTTAAGAGATTTAATGCCTCTCATAGTTAAGACACCGTCGTGCACACACACTATGAATAAATTTTCATTGTTTAAATTAAGTTCTTGAATGTATAAATGGATACAATACCTTGAAAGTCTCCTTGGTCACTTAGATTATGTAGAATACACAATTTAAATTTGCAATTTCAACAAATCTTGGCTAGATTATAGACTCAAGTATCCTTTAAATATACTTGAAAAATGACCAAAATGTTAATAGTTAGACTACTTGAAATGTTTTAACCATAAGTTTTTTTTTTTTTTTTGTAAGCTGAGGCAGGTCCATACTATTCTATTAAGCCAGGTTAAAACCATTACATAGTTCTAGTGGCCTCAACCAGCCCGGAGGGAAACCGGGTCTGTTGGCCACCTAACGTCCTTGACATCCATCCATAAACCAAAAATTTTAATTCTACTGGTCCATGCTAAATAAGCCATACATCCATGAATACTATTAAATTGTCTCCTATTCATAGTAAAAACAAAAAAGCACTAGAGCTAGCGTTTTGCAGTAGCATAAACTATCTACTATTCTCAACAAAATTGCATCTCTCATACCCGAGTCTTCAGCTGTTTTCCTCCGCTTTCTTCTGACCATTCTCTTGTTCTGTTCCCTTGTTTCTCTTCTCAATCAACTGCTAGATTTCGTCAAGTTTCTTATCCTGCATCACCATTGTTATCTGGGTATTCTTCAACTCTCTTTTCAGGTTTGGAATCCCTTGAAATATCTCAGCCATTTCAACAGCCACTTTCTCCATAGCTTTGGCTAGAAATCTCTTCATAACCCAATAAACATGTAATGCCTGTTTATACAAGGTCATTCGCCCTCTCATATTTCCTAGGCCAGGAAGTAAATATTCCCAGTCGTCCATTTCAGAACCAGATTGGGCCTGGGTTGCTTCCTCTTCCAGGTGCTAGATAATTCTTCTAATATCCTTGTTGGTGTTCTCACAATATGCTTGCTCAGCATACTGTATTCTTTTCTCCAGAGATCTTCTATACTTTCTTGCTGTAGACTCCTCCTACCTCCCACCCGGTCTTCCTCTGCCTCTGCCATATCTCCCTCGCCCTCTACCTGCTCTGCCTCTCCCCCTGTGGCCGCCTCTGCACCCTCTGCCCTTCACACCCGAGGTGCTTCCCAATTCACCTTCGACGTCTGGCCCCGCCTTATGCTTATCACACTACTCCCCTGCTACCGGCTCTTCGCTATCGGGTGCTCTCTCATCCTTCCGGGCTTTCTTACTCTACTATTCAATTCTCTCTAGTTCGGAGTCGAACATTTCGATATCGTCATCCGAGTCTGTGTAGACGTCCTGATACCTAAATACCATCTCTTCTCCAACGGGGTCCTTCCCTTTCCTTCCCAAACAACCACGTTCTCCAATCTCTACCTCCGCCTCTGCTCGTGTTTTACTCCTGGTCGTCATCTTGATTTTTGCTTCCCTGCTATCTGTCTCCCCTCTTCGTTCGCTCTGTTCCTTTCGAATTCTGCCTAGTCTCTTTTCCGCTTCGTCCCTTACTGCGTTCGCTAAAATGACCCGGATCTCCTGCCTCACCTCAGTTTTCTTACCTCCCTTGTTATCATTCCTATGCACCTGCTCTTCATTGCACCTCACTCGATCCACCTGCCACCTGCCTTTCGCATGATCTCCCACCGCTCCTTGTCTCCCGTCTGCGCCTTCGTACCCCCAGTCATTAGCCCTTGCCTTAATTCCACCACCTCCGCACGTCATTACACCCACGCCGCCTTTTCTCGGGATTATTGCTCTGCCTGGTTCCGTCCTTGCCTTCACCATCATTAGCCTTGCTTTATTTGCCTTGTCATCATTACTTTCCTGCCCTACGCTCAGTGCCTGATACATCATCCTTCCCACCCCGATCAGGGGTCTGATCCTATCTACATTATTTGCTTGTAGAATCATTATGATCTTGGTTGATTATCCTAGTTAACTCCTCCCATCCTGCCTTGTCCATTAATGTTATCCAGCTGTTGTCAGTCCTTTCCATCTGTTCGGAACATCCCCTGTTCGCTAAATAATCTACCGTCTTATTCCCTTTTCGTCTGACGTGATTAAAAATCTTGTAATCTATTCTTCTAAGGATTTCTCCTGAATCTTGTACAATCCCCGCTGTCCTCCAACTTCTAGCAACTTGCTCCCATTCTCTTCCGTTATTAAGTTTTTGTAGTATTTCAACTGTTATATGTGAATCACCTTCTATTTCCAAATTCATATACCCATTTCTTACTGCTATCCTTAATCCTTGGTATACTTCCCATAACTCCGCTTCATTGTTTGTCATTTCTCCTCCTCCTTCCGCATAAACCCATCTTATTTGGTTTTTGTAATCTCTAAATATTCCCTCGAATCCAGTAGGCCCTGGGTTCCCTTTTGAGGCCCCGTCAAAATTCAATTTGATGAATGGCTGGCTTGGGTAACTAAACTGATCTACACTTTGTTTCTGAGTTTGGAGTCTTTTCCTGTAATAGGATAAATCATGCTGTAATTCATGTTCAGTTTCCTTCTGCAGGGTCTGTTTTCCAGTCGTCCTCCTCCCAGATCTTTGCCAAGACAGTTTCTCTGATAGCATTCTGAATTCCTTTCCATACCTTCTCCTTGGTGTTAGTTTTATCCAAGAAAATCCTACGATTTCGTTCCTTCCACAAATGCCATTTGACAAAACCAATCGCTAGATTCCAAATTCTCCTTACAACCTTGCAAGAGAATTGTCCCTTGCCCCATTGAAATAAAGTTTTTTTGATGTCCTCAGGGTCCCTGTTGGTTTTTCCGAATAGGTCCGTGATCTCTCCCCACTGAAATCGGGCGAATGGACATGAATTTAGAATGTGTTTCTGGGTCTCTGTCTCCAACCTACATAGGCTACATCTGGAAGGGCCCAAGAAGCCTTTTCTTTGGATTTTGTCCCAAGTTAAGATCCTTTCTTTTCTGACCAGCCAGGAAAATATCCCTATCTTTGGCCACCACTTACTATTTTGTATTTCCTTCTAGTCTATTGCTTCTTCCTCCCTTTCATGATCTGTTGCTAAATAGCAGGCTTCCTTTACTGAATAGGTTCCTCTTGTGGATTTCCCCATCTAAGAATGTCCGGTCCCTGTCTTACTTTTATTTTCCTTGAGGCCAATTCTTTTATGTATGTTCTGCATTGCTCCTGGTCCATATTCTCATGCCATTCTTCTGGGCTTCTCCATTTTCGCCACATTCCATCCGTCTCCCCTTCTAACCAAAAATCCCTTACCAGTTCCCGACCCTCTCTGACAGCCTTAGCATGTATGCCCTAAAGACTCTGTATACTAGCTAATTTGGTTCTTTGCTGCCATCCTTCTTCCCAGAATCTCGTTGTTCCTCCTCCTCTTATTTCCCAGAAGGCGTAGTCATTTACTATATGTCGGTTTTGACTAGCCAATTCCCAAATGGAAAATCCTCTAGGCGTTTCTTCCAATCTCAAGATGCCCTCAGTTGTCATGGGCATATTATATTTTCGAGTCCAGATTTTTTTCCATAAGTCGCTTCCTCCTCTCATCCATCTCCACCAGAGCTTTGCACCTAGCACCTTGTTCATGATTTCCGGATCCCTAAGCCCCAGACCTCCTTCTTCCTTTCTCTTTGTCAAGTTTTTCCAAGACACCAAAGCCCATTTTCTCTGTTTTTTTGGGCCACTCCAGATAAATTTGCTAAAAATTTCCTTCATTTTGTTGCATACTCCTTTGGGAGCAGCCAAGATAGATAGAGGATAAATCATAATCGCTTGAAGAACTGATTTCAATAGAATCAGCCTCCCAGCTATGTTTAGCACCCTGAAAGACCAACTTGCCAATCTATTCTTGATCTTCTCTATGGCTTGCTGCCAATTCACTATTCTTGTAGGGTTTATGTCTAGTTGGTTTCCCAAATATTTTGTAGGAAGTTCCCCCTGCTTGAATCCTAACATCCTTATTAAATGAGCTTTAATTGAGTCCGAAGTGTTGAAGATGAAAGTGCATGATTTTTCTTTGTTTATTTCCATCCCTGATTCCTCCCCAAATAAGTCCAGGATGCTTTTTATCCCCCTAACTTCCTTTATTGAGACTTCATCGAAGAGCATAATGTAGCCCACAAACTGTTGATGGGTGATGGGTAAGTTGTCATCCCACAGCCTTAATCCTTTAATTTTTTTTTCTCTTAGGGCTTTTTTGAAGTACCGACCCAGGCCCTCCGCAGCCATTATGAACAGAAAGGGAGATATGGGGTCCCCCTGTCGAAGTCCTCTAGTGGCTTTAAAAGTGGAGGAGGGCGCTCCATTTACCAGGATGGTGAAGAAAGGTGTTGATATCATATCCTGCACCCAGTCAATCCATCTCCTACTGAATCCAAAGGCTGAAAGGATTACTTTAAGATAGTTCCAATTTAGGTGATCATACGCCTTGGACAAATCCAACTTAATCATCATACCTCTCTGATTTCTCTGTTTTAGAGAATGAATTGTTTCTTGAGTTACTACCAGTCCATCAAGGATTTGTCTACCCTCCACAAAAACGGTTTGTTCAGGTGATATTATATTTAGGAGGATGGGCTTTAATCTCTTAGCTATCAGAGTGGAAATTATTTTATATATGACATTACATAGAGCGATGGGTTGGAAACCATGGGCAGTTTCCGAGCTAGTAGTTTTGGGAATCAAAGTAAGAAAAGTAGAGTTGAGGCCTGGCCATACCTTTTGTTTCATGTGCGATTCCTCTACTACCTCCAGGATTTCTTGACCGAGGAAGTGCCATCCTGCTTGATAAAACTCCACTGTAAATCCGTCCAGCCCTGGCGCTTTGTTTTTCTTCATGCTCCTTACAATGTCCTCCACTTCCTCCAAGGTGGCTGCCCTCATTAATGCCATGTTTTGTTCTTCTGTTATTATTTTGGGAATCTCCTTGCCTATGAGATCTATCGCCGTTTCTCTGTCAACTGTCGGTTCCGTTAAAATTTCCTTGTGATGCTCCACCAAGGTCTGCTCTATTCCTGCATGATTGATTATCCTCTCTCCCTCATCATTTTTGATAGAAAAAATCATGTTTCTTTGCCTGTGTTGAATCATAGCTTGATGGAAGAAATTTGTATTTCTTTCCCCTTCACGTAACCAATTGATCCTAGATTTTTGTCTCCAGAGGATTTCCTCCTGTTTTCTCCGCTCTTCTAATTGATTTAGAATAATTCCTTCTTTTCTGCTTCTTTCCTCATTTCTTCCTTCTTCGATGGTTTGTTGTTGAATCTCTTCCATTTCTTTTTCTAATTTTTGTTTTTCCTTCATTATGTTTCTGAACTCTTCCCTATTCCATATTCTTATTCTCCTTTTAAGCTCTTTAAGTTTCAATTGAAAGGTATGCATCTTACCCTTTCCTTTTTGCGTGCTCTGATTCCACCATTCCTCGACTTTAGATAAGAACTCAGAGTTCCTGAGCCAGAAGGCTTCGAATCTGAAAGGTTTCTTATGGGAGTTCTTTTTAATATCAATTTCCAGCCTGATCGGCTAGTAATCAGAACCCATGGGTGGCAGTATCTTAGCTTCCACATAAACATCTTGGTTTAGCACCTGCTCAGCAACAAGAAATCAGTCTAGTCTAGAGTCTATTTGACTTCCCCCCCCCTTCGGTTATTCCAGGTATGAATGCCATTTATTGTTGGGATGTCAACCAACCTTTGTTCTGTAATCATCTCATCAAATTCTTCCATATATTGGTCCGCTCTCCTTATATCTCCCCTTTTCTCCTCCATTGTTCTTGTCATGTTAAAATCGACCCCAACTATCCATGGAGTTCCAGGAAACATCCTTTTTATGGATTGCAGACTACTAAGGAAGTTTCTACGATCTCTTGGAATGTGCGGTCCATAGACCCCAGAGATGAGGATCCACTCTTCTGACCCTATCAATCTGAATAATCCTGTGAGGATTCTAGGCATTCTTATCCAATTATCAAACATTACTTCTTCAGGATTCCAGAGAATAGCCAAGCCCCTTGTTGTGCCATTGGAGTCCTGACCCATCACCTCATATTGTATTTTATGTTTCTTAATCATCCCTTCTAATTGCTGGGATCTGATTTTCGTTTCTTGAATTATCATAATGCTTGGCTTATCTTTCTTTAACCTATCCTTTAGGTACCTCTACTTGCCTTTACTGTTAAGGCCTCTTATGTTCCAGCTTGTGACTATCATCTCATAACTTTTTAGACACTTGATGGAATACCTCTGAAAGAGGTATAACCCTACTTGAATTAACCAGAATCTCTCCTACCGCTTGTATGGTTTTGTTCATTGTCCGCCTCTGTTGCTTCCTTCCCCCTTTGCCAGTATTGTCCAATCCCAGACTTTGGAGTCCTTTGCTTCCTACCTGCTCTGTCTGACTTTCCAAAGTGATTCCTTTCTTCTCCTTATATTTCTGAAAAGTTTCTTTATATAATTGCTTTTTATTTTCCGAGATGAACCTTTCATCTAGGTTTTTCCAGTCTTGAAGCAGTCTTTTCATAATTCTTTCCTCTTCATTCCCGTTATCTTTTTGTGCTTCGGCCTCCCCCTGAATTTGTTCAATTGTCACTTCCATACTATCCTCCGTTTCTTCTCTCCCCTTACTGTTCTGGACTAGGTTCTTAGTTATTTCCATAGGCTCCTCTGTGGTTTCTTCTTTCCCCCCTTCCTCCTCTTCCTCCTGTAAGACTTGGAATTGATTGTTACATTCTGTTGCTACTAGTTTTACAGATTGTTGTTGTCTTGCTGTATCTTTTCCTGCCCTTTCCTTTCTCTAGACTTCCTGGAAGTCGGTTTCTTCTTCATTCCTTTCTTTTGGCCCCTTTTGATCCTCTTCCTTTTTTCTTGTGGTTTCTTCTTCTTTATTCAGTGGACACTGTTTTAATAGGTGCCCGTATTCATGGCACCTCCTGCATCTAAAAGGTATGTGTTCATAGTCCAGTGGTTGTTGCCAAAGTTCATCATGATACTCTAACTCTATGTATTCCGACAATGGCTCAGTTATATTCATGTAAACGCATATCCTAGCGTAGGATGTGTACTTCCCTCTTTTTGTGGACTCTGTAACTTTGACGAAGGTTCCCACCGTATTGTCGATACCTTCAAGTATGTCAGGATCCCAGAAATTTGTCGGCAATCCAAATAATCTCACCCAGATAAGAGCTGCTTACATTTTTTCGTGATCTGGGTTATATCTATCTTCCCAATGCCTCATGAATAATCTGGCATTATTCATGAAATACGGTCCACCTTCAAAGGTTCTCTCCTTATCTTCCAGATTTGCGAATATAATTGTAAAGAAACCCTTTTCCCCTAGCTTAAGATCTATGTGCCCTTTCGGCTTCCGTCGCTGTTGTATCCATTTAGCTAGATCCCTTTCTGTCGGCCAAAACCCTACAAATTTGCATATCAAGGCATGATATCTCATGTAGCTCCTATAGTCTTCCAGTTTATTGTTGGGAATAACATACCTCAGTTTCTTCTGGGCTCTGGGTAGGCATCTACCTCCAAGTTTGGTCTGCCACCAGTTTCCTAGCACGGGCGCATCGTTACTCCTTATCTCTGTATTCTCCTGCATCCCGTACCCGCTCGTTTCCCCTGCCGCTATATTTTTGTAGGAGGGGATCTCTCCCCTCCCTTTCACGCCCTCCATTACGGTCTTCAATCCGGTTCGTTTCTCAGATCCCCCTCTGGTTATTTCCAATCAGTGTTTTTCCTCCTACTATCCCGATGACCCCTACAGTGTTTTTCCTCCTACTATCCCGATGACCCCTCTGCAAGCTTTAGTCACCGTTCCCGATCCAGTGCCGCCGCAATCTCTGAGAAAAACCCTAAGTTTTCCAAACCCTCGCTCGACTCTCCTTCAACCATAAGTTTTTATTTTTATTATTATTTTATTATTTAATTTCTTTCTTTCTTTCTCTCTTTATATATATATATATGAATATATGACATTTAAATATTTTACTTATTAAAAAAATTTGTTTATAGAACACATTGTCCATATTAAAATAGTTTTGTTATTAATCTAGTTTTAAATACATGTCAATATTACTTAACTTTGCATAGTTAGTTATTTAATTTATGGCTCACATTGAATATTTTTATTACCATCCTAATTCATCGTAACTCCCGATATGTCAATATTACTTAAATTTGCATAGTTAGTTATTTTATTTATGGCCCGCATTGAATATTTCTATTACCATCTTAATTCATCTTAATTCCGGATCTACCAAGTGTCGATAGGGATCAAATCTCTTGAGGTGCAAACCTCTTTTGGTGTGAAAATAGATTTGATCCCCCTTGGTGCTTGATAGGTATGAAGTTAATGAATCTAGGCTCGTATTATATAAATTTCACATCTCTTTATATAAAAGTATTCTCATTTTTTATTTTATTAAAACTTTGATTTTATCTTTATGGAATATACACAAATATTTTTAGTTGTAGCCAACGTAGAGGGTTTGGATGTATCTCAAAAGTATAACATTTTTTTCTTTAGATTTGATTAGAAAAATGTTATAAAATAAAATTAAAATAAAATATTTATAAAAAAATTTGATTGTGAAATGAGTACAACTTTTTTTCTTTAGATTTAGTTAGGAAAATGTCACAAAATTAAATTAAAATAAATGTTTATAAAATATTTTGATTGTGAAATAAGTTATGGTTTTTTGGCATGTGGTATTGATAAACCATGATATTAGCCCATGGTATTAGAACAAAGCTTATTTACAGGTTGATAATATCCATGGTAAAGTGGGGGTGAATATCCATGGTTAAGAATCTTGTTATATATAATAAGTTTATTGTAATAATTAAGTTTAGTCAATTTTGGGTAGATGGTAACTTTTTCATTGGAATGAGATGTGTTTTATTTTGAAAAATTTGGATTTAGATGTGTTTGGGGAAAATTTGTGGGGTTCTTATTAATTAACTTTAAATATGGTTACGAAACCATCAAGGTAGAACTTTAGCATCAACTTTCCCATTGACCATTATTAGTTTAACATTGACCAATACAACTTATAACATTTAACTTTGAAAAATAAATATTTATTTTTCAATATTATTAAAATAAATATTTTTTGAACATTTGATTGGACCATAAATTCAAGATCTTATTGTTGCCTTTGCATAATATAATACCATGTGGATAAATGCATCACATATTTTATGCTATAAGTTTTTGATATGGTTCAAATATTGATGCCTCATTTTTATATATTTGCGTAGTGATTTTTAATTAAAAAATAAAATCCTTGAAAATAGGTCATATTCAAATAAATAACATATTTACCATCAATTACTTCCCACCATAATTTAAGCAAGTGGTTACATAAAAAATGGATAGAAATAACATGTAAATAGATATAAATTCAACAAATTGATTCAACATATAAAAACTATTGACATAGTATCTTTCTTACATTATGCATGATTTACAACCCAATATGGGATAGATGTCGAGCATAAATGTTTAACATTTAACATTTAACAAATTTGATCTAATGTCAATGTCGGCCCCAATTAAAAATGGATATAATTATTATGCATAAACAAAAAATAAATTCAACATTGGTTTTACTTAAAGTGAACAAAGTGAAATTTTGTTTTGTGAGAAAGGGTGAAATAATTAAAGTAAAATTGTTAATTTAACATTGGTGGACTCTGACCCAGACTTGATGGTCTGCTCTGATTCTAGGGTTTAACTAAGCTAGTGATGGAGAGCAACAAGCACACATGGAGACATAGGGAGGAGGGAGATCCACTCCCTCTTATAGTAATATGGTAGCAAACAGTGGAAGAGGGGGGAAAAAGAATAAACCCCCACATCCCTTGGAGGTCAAGGCAAAAAACATCGAAACTCAGAAGACGGAAGGCAGCAAAACACAGGTAGATCAAGGGGCCCACGAAGAAGACTGTCAGAAGGAGAAAGAGGAAGAAAAAGGTCAAGGATCATAGAACAGAACTAAGATGAGCCCTGTAAACCCAAGACCGTAACTAAACCTCGGGTTATTCTCAATGATCCAGTTTTGCAAGCGCACAGGGATCACATGGCTAACTATACCATCATATGCAAATTTATGGGAATTTGTCCATTAGAGAAAGCACTGTACACCTGGATAAAATACAACTTGAAACCAAAGGGAGAGTTAAATATACATCTTGGATCCAAAGGTTTTTTTACTGTGGTGTTTATGAACATGGAATATAGAGACAAATTTTTTGAAGGAGGGCCATACTTCTTTGTAGCTGTTGGTCTCTATCTGCGGCCATGGACGATGAACTTTGTACCAAAACGAGAAACCTTCACTTCAGTACCAGTATGGCTTTGACTATACTCCTTACCTTTAGATTACTAGATGCTAGCGTCTTTAAAAACTATAGGCAATAAATTAGGTCATTTCTTAAAAATTTCAGAGGCAACTCTAAGAGAAAAATATACATCCTATGCCCGTATATGTGTGGAGATAGACCTATCAGGAGCCCTTCCAAATGAGGTCATTCTAGAAGTCTATGACTTGGAATGGGTTCAAACAGTTGACTATGAACATATCCCATTCAGATGTCACAAATGTCATGAGCATGGGCATCTATCCAAAGACTATCCTCTTAATGGAAGGGAGGAAAACCTAAATACCAACAAAGGAAAAACCAGACAGGTTTCACCAAAGTAGGAGGAAAAGGAAAAGGAGGAGGAAGGAAGACACAAGAGAAACCTATTGTGAATGATAAAACAAAAAGTTACAACAGTTTTGAGATCTTAGGAGAAAAAGAGGCTGATGGAGGGGATAAAGAGAGTACAGAGAATCAGACAGCAAGGGGGAAAAAAGAGATCAGCATGAAGTTCACTCAGGAACATAATGAACACACGATGGACCCTTTAAGTACCATGGAAATAGAAAAAGACCAGGAAATGACTCAAAGTGAAAGTGGTACAGAGGATCAAGATTTACAGGAGATCCTAGAAAGGGAGAACCTAGAGCTGGAAAAGTTTCTAGACTAGGGAGGCAACCTGGGAATAAACTCCATCCCTTAGGAGGATGTGGTAAGGTCCAACAGATATTCCTTAACAGGTCACGTCAAACAGCTACAAGAGTCAAAAGAGGACATGAAAACCCGGAAAACAAAGGGACTTCCTTAATAGGATTAATAACAGGAAAACTAACAAAGAATCCTGGAAAGAGGAGGGGAAGAAAAAGACAGAAAGAACTACTACTAGAGTGTGGCAAACTCATGATTGATTTAGGAAGGATGGAAGACCTTTCCAGTTACTCCTTTAAAACTCCACCTCAATGAAAATCACAACCTAGAACATTAGAGGATTAGGGAGTAGAAGAAAACAGAGGAATCTAGGTAAAAGGATCAGAGAGGAAAAACCTGACATAATATTCATATAGGAAACAAAATGCTCAGTGGAGAGGATCCGCGAAAAACATAGCAAATGGGTAAACAGATATAAATACCCTGAAGTTAAGGCAAATAAATCTACTGGTGACATTCTCACTCTATGAGATTCACATAAATTTGGTGTGATTGATGCGGAGGCATCCAGACATCACATTTCTCTAATTTTCCATCCGGTGGGTGACAGACAATGTTACATGATAACCAATATCTATGGTCTGCAACCTATGGAGGACAAACTTCGACTCCTCACAACACTGGAGGATATGAAGAAGAGATACCTAGCTCTACCCTGGATTCTTGGAGGTGATTTTAACATAACAAAATTACTCATGGAGAAGAAAGGAGGAACTAGAATACTAGGTAGGGAGTCAGTTGCCTTCCAGAACTTCATCACCAATATGAACTTGGTTGATATGGAAACAGGCAATGGAATCTTCACTTGGAATAACAAAAGAGAGGGTCCTACCCAAGTGGCCTCAAAATTGGATAGATTTATGGTTTCAGAGGAACTTCTTCTCAGGGGAAGCAACATTACTGCACTCATACTACCTTTTGGGGGTTCAGATCACTCGCCTATCCAATTGGAAGCTTCCCTCTTTGGAAAACTAAGGAACACCCCCTTCAGGTTTGAGAACACTTGGGTCACACGTTCAGATTTCCTCGCAAACATTGAAAAATGGTGGAAGGAAGAGCTTCACCTTCAAGGTTCAAAGATGTTCCTTCTTCACTATAGGCTCAAACACATTAAAGGTAGACTCAAAGAGTGGAATAAAAAGGAATTTGGCAACATCTTCAAAGCTAAAGGAGAGGTGGAAAAGAATATAAAGGAAATAAACCAGATTCTTATCATAGAAGGCTATATAGATGAAAGGAAAGAGATGGCAGAGTCACTCTAGTAGGGGTGGGACAACCGATGTCTTCAAGAGGAAATATTATGGAGACAGAAATCCAAAGTACAATACATTAAAGAAGGGGAGAGAACCACCAAATTCTTTCACAGATCCACCATAGCTCACAGAAAAAATAGTATAATTGTGAAACTTACAGATCAACATGGAATAGAGAGAAACACTCATGAAGAGATGGAGAAGGTTCTACTACAACATTTTGAGAAAATTGTTGAGGAAACCTTGGAAGATAGATACCAATTTACGGAAAAATTTACTCAGTACATCCCCAAATTGGTTACGAGAGAAGATAATTTCAATCTCAATAGACCAGTAATAGAGGAAGAAATTGAGGAAGCAGTGAAAGAGATGAAAAATGGGAAAGCACCAAGCCTGGATGACTTTAATGTGGACATTTTCAAAGCTTGCTGGAGGATAGTGAAACAGGACATCCTGGAGGTAGTGGAAGACTCTCGAAGATTTAAGAAAGTCTTAAAGGCACTCAATGAATCTTTCATAGCCTTAATCCACAAACAGGATAAGGCTACCTCTCCAAACAGATTTCGACCTATAGCATTATGCAATGTGATATACAAATGCATATCCAAAGTCATTGACAACCGTCTCAAACCTCTCCTCCCAACCCTAGTGTTCGAAGAGCAAATGGGCTATGTGGAAGGAAGACAAATTCTAGATAATATAATTCAAGCACATGAAATGGTTCATTCACTCATTACCAACAAACATGCAGGAATGATAATGCAGATGGACATAGCAACGACCTATGAAAAACTTAGCTAGTCATACATAAGAGCAATATTAAAAGCGTATGGCTTTGACTACAATTGGATTAAATGGGTTATGACACTAGTTACCACCACTAGTTGTTCAATTCTTCTCAATGGCTCTCCTTCCAGAACCTTCAAGCCTTCTAGAGGTCTCAGGCAAGGAGATCCTCTTTATCCTTTCCTTTTCATTCTAATGATGGAAGGGTTAGGAATAGCTATCAGAGTTGCTAAGGAGGAAGGGAGAATTTAGGGTCTGAGACTCACTCAAGGTGGGGACAAGGTGACACATCAACAATTTGTGGATGATACTATGCTTCAAGGCACACCCACTGTTAAGGAAGCCAAAGCATTCAAATAGATTCTGAGTGAGTTTGCTAGGGAAGCAGGCACAAAGGTAAGGCTCACTAAATCTAAGATTTTCTTTTTCAATACAGATATTTCAATTCAAAGAAATATTTCCAGAATTTTGGGCTTTCAAAGGGAGTCACTGCTTGTGAAGTACCTGGGAGTTCCTCTCACTGACAAACTGCTTCACAAGGATATCTGGGAGCCTATTGTAGTCAAATCCATACGCTTTTAATATGGCAATTTTAAAAAGTGTATGGCTTTGACAACAACCAACAATATGGCTGAGCTCATGGTGATGGAATTATGCCTGGAATTACTGCTCAAGTACAACATTCACAATGCCATCATTGAGGCTGACTCGAAATTAGTCATTAACTTAGTGAAGAGGATAAATGTTGGCACTACTCCTGAGAAAATCTCAGAAGAATGGTGGCTTTTGCAAGTTTACCAAAGAATCCAAGTGCACCTAAGAAGGTTAAGAACTCTTAGGTTGGTGCATGTTCACAGGGAAGCCAACAAAGTTGTGGATTGGCTTGCAAATGAGGGGGTACGAAACAAGCATACCGACTTGTGCAGCTGGTGGGAGGAGATAAAGAATGACAAGTTGAAGGAGGGATGCTCATCCAGGGCCAGCAATGACTGAAAGAAGTATCAGGAAAAATCAAGAGACAAAATTTTCCAAAACAGAGCCACAGAGACGGGGTCTCGTTGATCTGGATTCATTATGAAATCTTATGACATAAGTGAGATCCTTTTTAAGATGCAGGTCAATTTGACCTCTTTGACCCAAGTAATAGCAAACCAGCAGTCTCAGAGGGACAGTCAGGAGGTAGGATCTTCATCTTCCTTTGGCCCATGCACCGGAATCCAGATTTTCTCGGCAAGCGCAAAACCCCAGCTTGTATTCCGGTAATAGCTTTACTGCCCTCAGGATGGTTTCTAGTTCATCACATGCTCATTAAGCCGGAAGCGGTTTTTCACAATCGGGAGTGATTCCACTCACCATGTGACATGTGGATAAGGGTGGGGTAGAATTATCGCCCTCATCGCATGGTAACTATCGCTGCTTTTATACCGAGCGATATGATCCCTGACCGTTGGATCAAGTGAGGACAATCCACGGCCATGAATGATTGTGCATGTTGGTGGGGTCGAAACAGTGGTTATGTTTCGCGCTGTTTGCATGACCTCACAGAAATCACGCGCAAATGGTGGATTTCGGGTGGTAAAAGTGAGCGCAGATTATGTCTAGAATGGACCCGATATGATTATAATTTATGGTTTACAGGGTTCATTGGGTCCGATGTGTTTGTTAAAAGGTGAGCTTGTTGGCCACCCGATATGTTTTCCATCCATTGGATCTTTAACTTAGGATCCAATGGTCAATTTTGGACTGCTTGTTTGATTTGGTGGGCCACGTCCCTGGGTTTGCTTTGTCGTCTTGCGACCATGGATTGGGGTGGGCCTCACCACTGAGGTCACTGTTTGTACACTATTTCTCCTTTTTTAATTGAATAGAAGGATCTGCTCTTGCCTTAGCAAAAAAAACATTGGTGGACTCTAGATTTTGAATATAATATTTTTGTTTTAATTTATATATATATTATATATATATATATATATATAATATATTAATATATATATATATATTAATTAATATAATAATATATATATATATATATATATTATATATATATATATATACTCATTTTTTATTGGGCTGAGAGGTGCTATGTAGCCCATATGCTAGAGGTGTGTAACATTAATGTAAATATTTTGACTCGGAAAAAATAAAATATGGTAGAAGATGTGTAACTTAATGTCTTAATATAATGTAAACATTTTATCTCGGTCAAAATAAAATAAAAATAACAAAAAAAACCTATAAAAATTAATAATAAAAACAATAAAAATGACCCATAGTATTAACCTATGGTATTAAGAATCCATGGTATTGACCCATGATATTCATGTGTAATATAACCTATTTAAGGGAGAAATTAAATTAGCCTAGATCCATCTTAGTTTGATGTTATATTTAGATACATAATTAGGTGTAGAAAATGATGGTGTTGAATCTATGTAGCCTGTAAAGGTAAACCATTTTTATGGATATGTCTGCACTTGAAATCTGTATAGATCTATGTCTTTTTGTATGTTTTGTTTCTATTGTTGAATGGGTGAATATATAATGTGTATATATGTGTAGAAGCTTTAGAGCTTCCTAGAGGCAATTGGGTGATTCATGAAGGTGTTTTTAAGAAGTGTAAGCTTAAATAAGATTGCACAAAGTACAGAATAATAGTTGCTTCTTCATTCTAATGGCTTCTTTGATAATCACTTTAATGGAATATATGTAATATATTCTCTTAATCTCTGTGTAATAATGTGCTATAGAAATAGAGCATTGATAGATCTAAGCTGGTAAATTTAGAATGAATAAGCTTAACTATGAAAGTGAGCTTGAGTGAGGGGAGGTGGGAGAAATATCAGGTAAAATATAGTTAATAATAATAATAATATCCATTTTTAAGGTCATAGCCAAGCCAGACACCAAATTGGTGTATGAGACCCCCTTGTTTGTGGGACAAGGGACCCACCTCCGCACAGGGATTTGACTGCTAAGTCTATGAAGGCATACATACTCTACCCCCCTTTGGTTTTCAACCCGTGACCTCTTAGGAGGAAACACATGCTCTTAACCATTAGGCCCACTCATGCTATTATATTTTATCTAATATTTATGCTTATCTTCATTCACTTTTTACTAGCTTGCAAGAAATATTGGGTAAAATATAATACTATAATATTATATTTTACCCAATATTTCCCCTCAATTGGTCCAATTTTTATTGCAATTGTTCTTTAATTTGAAGTTTAAAAGTAAACAAACTCAACTATAAAATTAGTGTGGGTGAGGGGAAATATTGAGTAAAACATAATATTTAGGTTGGCAGTGATGGGAAATATTATGTAAAATGTAATAATATTACATTTTAATTAGTAATTCCTCCCACCCCTACCAGTTTTTACTAGGTGGGAGTAGTAATAAATATTGGGTAAAATGTAATACTATAATATTATATTTTATCTAAGATTTCCTATCACCCAATCCACTTTTTATTATTATTATTATTATTTTTGAGGCTCATATGTAAACTTAACAATGTTGTAATGTTTAACATTTTGAGTTAATCAAAATAAAATAAAAATAAAAGTAATAAAATAAAAGCATAAAACTAATAATTATAATTATAATTATATTTATAATTAATAATTAAATCAACCTAGATCCATCTTAATGTTGTAATGTTTAACATTTGACTCAGTCAAAATAAAAAACAAAATAAAAATAATAAAAAAAAAACATAAAATTAATAATTTAATTATATTTATATTTATAATCAATTTTATCGACCACATTGGGAACCCCAAGCAGGGAACCTGCAAACCCTATGCAGGAGATGCTCAAAAGGGAAATCCTAATAAGAAAACTCTAAGCAACAAACCCATGGCAAGAAACCCTAGGCAAGAAACCATAAGCGAAAAACCTTATCATAGAAACGTTAACAATTTGAGCCCATGAAGTAGTTGCCGACAACTAAGAAAAACCTTGAAAGCAAACACCAAGTAATGAATGGTGGAGACTTGTGGAGAGTTGTTCCGCCCCCGCCATATCTTCTCTGCAGAAAAAAAGAAGACCGAATAAAGGGTTAGGGGTTGGTATTATTGCCTGCTGCAAAGGAGGCAGAGAGAACAAAACCAAAAAAAGAGTTGTGTCTCGTGACTAAAACTCACCATTTACCTGCTTACATGGAGTCGTCCAGTGTGCATTTCAACAACCGGGTTTCGATGTTCATAGAAGGAAAATAGGATGTGTCGATTTATGGCGGCTTGGAGCGGTGTTGGAACAATGGACGTAGGAAGAAACAAAATGGTGGAAAGCTATTGTGAAAAAACCTCGATATTCACAATCATGTCGCGAAAAACCCCCATTGTTATCATTAAACCCCATTCCTTGGTTGGATGCAACGAAACCCCATCGATCAACTAGATGCAACAAAACCCAGTCCCTCAACTGGATGGATTTGTATTGTGGACGAGTGTTGCAAATGGCGAGCGACAGTGGAGAGGACAGAGGTAGTTGTTACCTGAACTAAAGATGGTTAGTAAACACTGTCAGATGAAGTGCATGATGATCCAGGTGGATATTGGTGGCCACCCCTTTATTCCACCTAGACCTATAGCTGGTTTCATTTGTTTCCTTGCTTATTTTAGCATTTACTATTTTTAGCAAATTTTCAGGTCCTGAACTTTTGGAGAAGTTTTGACCCCGTAAACGACATTTTTTTGAGGTCCGCTATGGGCCCGTAGCTAACTACCAACATGCCGCAAATATTTTAATACTCATAGAGACCTTTCCAACAAGGTATCATATGCGCCAAACTGAGATAATATGACCAAGTTACGACCCCAAGAAGTTGGTTTCCCAACTAACCCCAATGGGGCCCACAAACTCTTGGCATTCCATCTCTTGGGGTTAAGGTTTTGGTTCTTTAGGGTTTTCCATTGTTGTTCAATAATAAATAGGCCCTTGAGCCTCATTGTAACACAATTCAAAGGCATGTAGCCATCACATCTCTTCTTAGATATAAGCTACCATTGCCTAAGCTAGTTTATTTCAATTTTGTTTGTAAGCATATTTCAATATTTTGATATTAATGAAATTAAGTGTTATTTATGCTGCATCTCTATATTTATGGTTATATCTATAATTTTTTGCATTCCTGTTTAAGTTTGGATCAATGGTATCAGAGCGGTCTTTTTTTTTTCTTTCTTTGCATGTCCCCTACGAGGTCAGGGTATAAGGAGTTAGGGATCGAATTGGTTGAAACTTTGCAAGACTAGCCTTGCAAACCCTGATGACCTCCTATGGCGAAAGAAAAGAAAGACGAGGGGGTAGGAGATCCTTTTAAGATACTGCTTGAGGAAACCATCGAGTGAGAAGAGGAACGAGATGATGGATAACTTTGCCCAGATCCTTCGATGGCTAGTAACTGGCGATGCATCTTTACCCAACAGCTACTATGGGGGCTGCACTCCTTTTAAGGTACAATTTAACTTCGATATTCCCATATTTGAGGGCCAGATAGATGCAAATGTTGTAGATAAATGGTAAAATATGTTGGAAGGATATTTTTTAGTTCATGACTTTTCCAATCAGGAAAATATTCCTTTTTCACTTCTCAAAGCTGCCCCACACATCAAGGACTAGTGGGAAACCTACTGTGAACAAAAGAACGAGAGGGAATACTCATTGTTTTCAGCTGCACCCACTTGGGATTATTTTCGAGACACCATCAAGGAATAATATTACCCTGTCGGGAGCTGTGAAGATAAATACATCAAGTGGACCATGCTACGATAGGGAAGGGATCAAGATGTTCCAGATTTCACAAATGTTTTCCACACTCTTTGTACAAAGTTGAGTATCAAGGATTCTGAGTGGCATTTCGTACTCAAGTACCGCGAATTTCTACAAAAGTAAATCTAGGACAAAATGGAGTTCCTGGACATCTCTTCTCTTGGCACAACATATCGATACGCTGTCAAGATTGAGAAGAAGACAGACTTTGGATCTGCGAATCTGAAGTAAGGAAAAGGCGCTCCCAAACCACAAAGCAAAGGAAAAAGATGAGGCAGGGCAACCCAGGACAACTCACCGAAGCCACAAGCAAATAATAACACTATGAAGACAAAGAAGGACACAAGAAAATGGTTTGAGTTCCATAAGAGCTCCACTCACAACAAAAGTGAGTGCTGAGCCAAGTAGTCACTGGTGGCTGAGTTGAAGGCTTCTGAATCAGACACGTTTTCTTATTCTAAATCAGAACTCAACAAGGGGAATGAGAAAGGGAAGCAGATCATTGACGTGGAGTGTAGTACCACCGTGGCCACTACTAAGATCCAGAAGAATGATCCTGAAGATCCAGAGGAGGGGGAACACCTCTTTCACTCATAGATGTGGGTGAAGGGTTCTCCATTGCAATTCATTTTCGACAGTGGGAGCCAAAAGAACCTCATTTTAGTAGAGGTTATGAAGCAGTTGGGCCTCCCAACTATAGCACATCCATAGCTATAAACCATCAGGTGGCTTCACCAAGGAAGAGATCTCCGCGTCAGCCTACAGTGCTACCTTCTCTACAATATCAAGGCTTTCATGGACTAGGTACTGTGTGATGTTGCTCCTCTTGAAGTTTGTGATGTATTATTAGGAAAACCATACTTGTGGAAGCGACATTTTGTATATAATTCTAGACCTCACTCTTTTATTATTACTTTAGGGATTAAGTTGTACAAAATACTGAAGGTAGCCCTACCTACCACCATCTCTTTGATCATTACAAAGAAATGCAGTAAGATCATTTCCCAGATGAGGAAGTTTGTTTTCTTTATGATTCAACCTCAGGGAAAGAAGAAGGTTGTGGCCAAGACTTCGAGACAGGGCTCCTCCACATAGCAACAAAAAATGTGTAGAAAAACCTGTAGATTCACAAGCTCATACAATGTACTAAAGAAAAGGACACAAATCTAATTCTACTTTCGACCAGCGGAATCCAATAGATCAATGAAAACAATATGAAAAAGAGGAAGATAAATCAATGACGCATAAAAAAAGATGTATCTAGGGAAAGCCACTGCTCAAAGCCCCGCTATCTGTATTTTCATATATTAGAAATATGAGTGAAGATACAAAACTTATTCTCACTAGAACAATTTTACACAAGTATTCTCAACTCTCTTAGCTCACAAGCTAGCTCTTGGCCAACACTTAGCCAATTCTGCAGCTCTCTAAGCCCCTAATCTCTTGGGTAATTCCTAGGATGAATAGTCCGTATTTAAAGGGAATTCATGCTTCCAAAACTATGCAATCCAAACATAGGATCAATCTCTTATGCATGCATGATATTTACACTCTAATAAATAATAAAACTGATAGTACATTGTCCCTGCACTGTAGTCTCAACTAGGTCTTTCTTTGAACTGACATGCATGAGTTTCTCATGAGGGAATCTTTAGTTAACTAGAATAGCACTAGTGGGTGCACTAGTGCACCAACTGGTTGTTACTCCTCTATTAGTTCCACAAATAGTTTGGAACTAATTTAACTGAACTTAACTCAGTAAATTGAGTGATCTAATTTTCAACTCAATTTAAACTCGCACTGGACCCATAAAACTTAGGGAGAACATATACATGACTACAAAAATACTTGCAACTTGAAATTCCTAAGCTAAATAAGTTAATTAAACTTAATTAGCTATTTACAAGTTGCTATGAGAATATAATTCGATTTTAATACTCAGTTTAATTAAAGGACAAATTAAGCTGGAATTTAATGTTGCCATTTCTCAATTCTCCCTCTCAACAAGAAATGGATTATCAGCTACTCCGATCTTGTATCTGTTAAACTCAAATTTACATCTTGACAATGCCTTTGTCAAAATGTCAACATTGCTCCTCCATGGGAATGTACTCTAATAACATAATCTGCTTCAATACACAATCTTTGAGATGATGTTATCATATATCAATATGCTTGGACTAGTCACAAAAAACTGGATTTTTAGAGATTTTGATACAACTCTGATTATTGTAGTAAATCACAGTTAGATCCATTTGCTGACCAAAAAACCAACCAGGATCTTCCTCATCTAGATAGCCTCACATGCTGCCTGACCCAATGCTGAACTGAGTGCAACCGATCTTTGTTTCTTGCTGTACCAAGAAACTTCTGCTGACCCAATACTAAAGATCCCTCTTGATGTGCTCTTCCTTTCGGATGGAATCCCTGCCCAATCTGCATCGATGAAGCCTTGAAGCTTCACTCCCTCTGTCCTTCTATACCATAATCTGTATTGAGTAGTGCCCATGAGGTATCTCAACACATGCTTTGCCGCCTTCCAATACAACATGGTAGGCCTAACCATCGCTTGACTAAACTAGTTAACTGCATATCACATATCCGATCGTGTGTTCACCAAGTACACAAGTGAATACATAAGCTTCCTATAAATAGTAGCTTCCACTACTTCCCCCGAAGTAGCATCCTCCTTCCTCCAGTTATCTGCTAGAGGAGTCTCCATGGGTTTGTTGCTCTCCATGCAGACTCTCCTGAGTGTCTCGTTGGCATACTTTCCCTGAGACACAAACAACTCCCCATCTCCTTCCATACCTCCATGCCAAGAAAGTAATGCATGAGCCCCATGTCATTCATCTCAAACTCTCTTGCAAGGTCCTCCTTGTAAGACTTGATCAACTAATCATCACCTGTCAGTATGAGATCATTAACATAAAGTACAATGATCAATATTTTACCTTCCACCACTATGTGGTACAGGTTCACATCTGCTTCACTCTTCATGAATCCAAACCTAGTGAAGTAGCTATCCATGTTGGTGTACCAAGCACAGGGTTCTTGCTTCAGCCCATACAATGCTCTCTTGAGTTGGAACACATGTAACTCACAGTCAAAGGTCTCAAAACCTTCAGGCTACTCTATGTACACCTCTTCCTCAATCATGCCATTAAGGAAGGTTGTCTTCAGATCCATCTGATGTATCTTCCAACCCATCTATGTTGATAATACCAATATAGATCTGATCGACGAGTACCTTGCATCAAGAGCAAAGGTCTCATCATAGTCAATCCCCTATACTTGAAGATTTTAACCTCGTATAGAAATTACCTGCATAGGAATTCTAAAAACAGAAAATAAACAATAGTGAGAGCGTAAAACATAAAATAGATATACATAGAGATTTCCCCGCTGGATCCCAAAACCGGGACTACCATATTGATTTTTCATTATTTTCCTTTCAATGTTACAATACATATATATACATGTTGAAGAATCCATAAACCCCAATCCATTAACCCTATATTAGAACATAACCATAGTTCCCTTGATCGGATCTACAAAATACCATGGATAGAAAACCATCATGCCCAAAACCATGTGCGAAATCCATGCACAAAACCATAGGTAGGTCTTCCCACCTAATATATGGTCCAATTTTTTTTTCTCGGGGCACTACCCCAGACCCCATGCAGGGGGGCTACCTCCCCCCTATATACCCCCCCCACAGGGGGTTATCCACCCCCATTTCTATGCCCAACACAACATACAGGGGGGGTTGTTGCCCACCCTATGACCCCCTCATGCGTGGGGTAGTTGGGGAAAGAATATAACACACACCCAAAATTATCCCACTTGTTGTTTTCTTTCCATAGGGAGCCATAAGAGATTTTAGTCATTGATCCAGCCCTGCAATGCCCATTGTTTCTCTACACCAAGATAACTTCTCAATTCTCATAGACTTTTTCAATGCATCTGCAGTATTCTTCAAATTGTCCACCTTTACCAACAACACCTTTCTTTGCTCAACCATATCCCTCACAAAGTGATACTGGACATCAATGTGCTTTGTCTTGGAATGATAAGTAGGGTTCTTTGCTAAGAAAATTGCACTTTGGTTGTCACAATATATCCTTATAGCTTGCTGTACCAATCCCATAATTGAACACAATATCTACAAGCAAACAACTTCCTTGCTTGCATGAGTGGCTCGCATGTATTCTGCCTCTGTAGTTGAAAGTGCCACTACTGGCTGTCTCTTTCTCATCTAACTAACTGCACCTCCAAACATGTTAAATACATACCCAATTTTAGATATTCTCTCATCCAGATCTCGAGCCCAATCTGCATGAACAAATCCACGGATGTCCAAAACTCTATCCAATCCTGGTCTTCCTTGGTAGCACAAACCATAATCACTAGTGCCACTCAAATTCCTAAAAACCCTCTTCACTGCTATCTAATGCTCCTTCCCTAGTTTTAACATAAACCTGCTCAATGCTTCCATTGCATGTGCAATGTCTGGTCTAGTACAAACCATTGCATACATCAAGCTACCAACTGCACTTGCATATGGAACACGAGACATGTCCTCTTCCTCTTTTGGTGTCTTGGGACACTGTTCAATAGATAACTTTACACCTATAGGAATAGGAGCCTTCACCATTTTACTATCCTACAGATTAAACCTCTACAATATTGTCTCGACATACTTCTTCTGGTTTAACCAGAACTTCCTCTTTGCCTCATCTCATTTAATTTCCATACCCAAAATATAGTTTGCAACACTAAGATATTTCATGTAAAATTTGGAGGACAATTGGGTCTTCAAATCCTAGATAATTTCTTTTTTCATTTCCAACAAACAACATATCATCCACATACAAGACCAAATAAATAACATGGTCACCAATTAATTTAAAATACACATAATGATCTCTTTTTCTTCTGGTGAAGCCAAGTCCCATATATATTATATATATAATATATATATTATAATATATGTATCAATATCTGATACCACTCCTGATGATTGTTAACCATACTGAGACTTTTAACTTGCATCAAGTTCTTTCTTACCCTTCACTCAAAGCACTAAGTTACTTCATGTAGATACTCTTCCTCTAGATCCCTGTGAAGAAACTCATCTCCACATCCATCTTTTCTACCTCAAATCAAAAGTACAAAACAGATAAAAGTAATTAAAGAAGCTACCTTGAAACAGGAGAAAAAATTCACCAAAATAAATTCATGGCACCAAGGAATAACCTTTGCTACGACTGACCATGTATTCTCAACTTGCCTTCTGCATTCATTCTTCTTAAATACCCATTTTTTCAATGGTTCCTTCCAGCCGACAACACTCTACTAGATGCAGCTAATTTATGAAAGATGCTATTTCATCAACCATGCCTCTTTCTAGGATTCCATCCTCTGAATCTACTGTTCAATCATAGTTCTGGGACCATCACGGTAATAATAAAGAAAAAATAAAAGAGAGTAGATGATAACCACATCTGGCTGCCTTTTATTGACGATCTTCTAAACTGAGTTTATAGCTCTTCATCTTCTAATTCCTTTTGTGTGTAGAGTTTGATTCTTCTCCTTTAGCTAAAACTCCTCCTTAGTCCCATTGGTAGGACTTCATGTTTGATAACATATTTCACCTCTCTAAAAACCACATCTTGGCTATACACAACCTTCCTTGTTTCTAGGTTCCAAAGCTTATAACCTTTTAGACCTTCTTTATACCCAATAAAGATGCACCTTTCAGATTTACTATCCAACTTTGTTCTTTTCTCCTTTGGAACATGTACATACGCATCACATCCAAATACCCTCAGATGTGAAAGAGAAGGTTTCTTGCCAGTCCACACTTCTTGTGGATTCTTATCCTCCAATGCTGATGAAGGTGATCTGTTGACTAGGTAACATGTAGTATCCACCGCCTCTGCCCAGAATTCCTATCCTAACCCATCACCATAGAGCATGCTTCTTGCCTTTTTCGTCAACATCCTGTTCATTCTTTCTGCAACTCCATTTTGCTGAGCTGTGTATGGAGTAGTATTCTGCCATGCTATTTCACACTTCTTACAGAACTCTTGAAATTCCTTCTTGCAAAATTCTCCACCATTATTTGTCCTCAACACCTTTATCTTCTTCTTTGTCTAGTTTTCCACCAGAGCCTTAAATTCTTTAAACCTGCCAAAGACTTCAAATTTCTTCCTTAGGAAATATATCCCTGTATTACTTGAGAAGTCATCTATAAATGATACATGGTACACACTCTTACCCTGTGATGGAATCCACACAGGTCTAAACACATAAATGTGCACAAGCTCTAATATTCTTTTCTCCCTCTTAGCACCATAGGGGAAACTCACCCAATTTTGCTTCCCATATACACAATTTTCATAGAAATTAAAATCTAGAGAGAAATTAGACATACCTTCTACCATACCATTACCATGAAGTATTTTAAGGCCCTTCTCTCCAATATGTCCAAGCCTTTGATGCCATAGCATGGTCTTTTCTCCAGAGACCACTATATTTTCTACTCCACTTTTAGGAACCACTGAAATGTTGCACCCACCAATAACAATTCTACTATGAAGCTTGTACAAAGTTCCAATCCAAACTCCCTACATCAATACCGGTGCTCCTCGAACCATTTTACAGGTATCTTTCTCGAACACTGGTTTTACACCTGCATTATCCAACTTGCTTACACAAATCAATATTCTGTCCAATGCAGGAATATGCAGAACACTTGGAAGTATTCTAATCCTTCCACTTTGAAACTTCAACTTGAATTTTCCATGACCAATGATTCTAGCCTTCTTGTCATCCCCTAAGAAAACATCACCACCATCATATTTCTCATACTCACAGAACCTCTCTATGGGGAGCGAAGTGAAAGGATTCAACTAAGTTAATCAACCATGCCTCATGATCTACATGTGTACTTGAAGAAGAAGCCAAGTACACATCCCCACGTTCGTCTGAGGTGGTTTTCACCTATCCAAAAGGAGCATCATCAGATCTGTTTCCTTTCTTAGGAGCTTTTGATTTACAATCCATTTTGAAGTGCCCTTCCTTTCCACATTTCTAGCACACCTTTAAAAGTATTCCTGGAGATTTAGATCTCCCTCTAGATTTAGATCTCCCACTCGAGGACTTTTTTCTTTTTTTCTAGGACCTTCCTCGTACAAACAAGGCATCACCATTCTGTCCCTTCATATTTTTCCGTCTCATCTCCTCTGACAACAAGGATGATACTATTTCATCAAACTCCAAGGAAGTTGCATTGCTATCTATTGCAACAATTAGAGTATCCCAGGAATCTAGTATAGAACATAACAAACTGATGCACTTATCTTCATCTAAAATTTTAATATCAACAGATAATAATTATCTTACCACAATATTAAAGGCGTTGAGATGCTCTGTCACCAAGTCTCCATATTTCATCGTCAGGTTATACCACTTTTTCCATAGGAACAATTTATTCACTAGAGACTTAGATTGGTACAAAGTCCCTAATTTGTCCCACAAAGCCTTCACCAAAGCTTCCCCTGATACATTCAAAAATACTGAATCTGAGACCATATTCCAAACAATGTTACGAACTATGGAGTCATACTCCTCCACCATGGCATCAACCCAAATTGATGTTGCACTTATTCGTTAAAGGAAGATGGATCTGTCACAACACATTCACCCATAAGAGCCATGTATTTAGTGTTCCTCTTAGGTGACCTCCTCTGCCTACGCTAAGAAGTGGGTACTCCCACATTTTCCCGTGCATCATCCAACAATCTGTCAGCCTCTCTGGTGTGTTTTCTTCCCTCTCTGGAAGTCTATGTCTGAGTGGATGTCTCCACTCCTGGATCCTCTGCATGTGGCTACTCCACATCAATCTGAGGCTCCTCAACCTTAGGAGCTAAATCTCCTCATCCACATGTAGCTCAAGTTCCCCGTCAAGGGAAACTTGCATGACCTTCTCCTCATCGAATCTGACATCCCTACGTACCACTATCCTCCTACTAGTAAGAAAGTACACCCGATAGTTGTGAGGTATATCAGTGTACCCCACAAATATCCCAACTCTACTTTCAGTTCAAGCTTCTTCTGTGCATCTTTGGTCACATTGCAATATACTGATGACCCAAAAATCTTGAAGTGACCAACATTTTGCCTCTTATTGAAATACGCCTCCTCCGGTGCCTTCATCACAAGTATCCGATGTGGGCTACTGTTATGAACATAAACCATTGTGTTGCATGCCTCAACCCACAAGTGTAGTGGTAGGTCCTGATCATGCAACATCGCCCCTGTTGTCCCTACAATGCTTATGTTCTTCCTCTCAACCACCCCATTTTTCTGAGGGTTATGGGGTGTCGTCAACTCCCATTTAAGCTCTTGCTGCACAAAAGTTCTTAAACTCATTTGAGACATACTCACCACTGTTATCACTCCGTAGAGATTTAACCTTCTTGCCCAACGCTTTCTCCACCAATGCTTTAAACTCACAAAACTTTGTGAAAGTTTGATCCTTTTTCTACATGAAAAATATACAACATTTTCGAGAAAAGTCATTGACAAATATAACATAATACCTGTGTTTGGCCGTGGCTACCGTCAATAATGGTCCCCACACACCTGAATGGACTCACTCTAGAATAGCCTCTACTCGACTGTCTCTGTCGTGAAACGAAGACTTGGTGTATTTTCCCAAAGTACACCCATTGCATGCCTCAAATTGCTCAAGCATACCTTTGGGAAGACCGATAGAGATCTGCTGCAATATCTTCAAAGCCCCATGATGCAAGTGGCCCAATCGCTTGTGCCACAACTCGCCAACCTCTCGTCCCTGCACCCTTTCTGCTTTTGTGCTGAAAGAAACACACTCCTCTACCTCCATCTTATAGAGATTCTTCACTTAAATCCCTAGCTTATTTTCTTGACTTGTGGCTATGTCTCGAAGGAACGCCATTCCTTTTGAGAAGATCACATCATAGCCTCTATCCTCAAGCATGGCAACAGATACCAAGTTCTTCTTCAGCCCAAGCACATACATAAAATTATTCGAGGTGAGTGGAGCCCCATGCTCCCTCTGAAAAGTAATTGTGCCCAATCCAATAACACTATACTTCCCGTCGTCACCTATCTTGATATACATCTAGAGATCTTTCTCCTCCAGGTGACTGAATAACTCTTTGTCGCTGGTCATGTGGAATGAAGCTCCACTGTCTAAGTACCATACACTTCCCATCATTTATGACACCATGCATGTAATGAGGGACATGCAATTCGAATTGAGAGGCCAAAGCCTCACCCACAACTCCTCTAGAGGACTTCTTCTTTGACTTCTTGACTAGGAAATTTGTAGCAAAATGGCCTAGTTCATGACAATAAAATCACTTGACTTTCATCATGTCTTTCTTCTTACCTCCATGATAAAAATCTGATTTGGAATGGGAATCTTTCACTTTCTCCTTCTTCGCCTTAATCACTAAGGCACAATTCTCTTCATCATCAGTCTTTGATGAAGATCCATCCCTGGTGTTCCTCCTGATCTCCTCCTGCATCAAATCTAACCACAGTCATTCCAAATCTGACAGCTTCTCCCGATCATTGATAGAGTCCTAATAACTATGCAACCCTTTGGGAGTCCTAAAAGAGAAAGGCTCACCATATCATCCTCAATAACCATGATTCCAACACTTCCAAGTTCATGATGACACTGAGTGAACTTGGTCAAGTATTTTAGAATCGTCTCAGCTTTCCCCATTTTGATTTTTCAAAGTTTGTCCTCTAATGCTAATTTCCTTTGGTCACTAATGTTCTAATACAAGTCTATCAATGTTTTCCACATAGCATACATAGTTTCCTTTCCACGGAGACTCAAGATAATGTGGTCTAAAACTACCTCAAGGATTATCCGCCTCGCCTTCACCACACACTTCTTCTATTTGACCAAATTTTGTGCATCCAATGCTGATGGCTTAGGAATTTTTTGATCAATGAATTCCTTCAAGCGATTATCCTCTAGCAAAACCTCCATTCTGTCCCTCCAACCTATAAAATTTGAGCTACCTTCCAAGGCATACTCGAGTTGCAAACTGTACAATGCCATTTGTCGATCCTGAAGTATGTATTGCAAATTCGAATTTCACCTATATCCAAAAACACAGAACTTCGAAATTTCCTCTAGTATGTTGTTCTGAGCTCTGATACCATGTAGAAAAACCTGTAGATTCACAAGCTCATGCAATTTACTAAAGCACAGGACAAGAATCTACTTCTACTTTCAACCATTGGAAGCCAATAGATCGACAAA
>APFE030982993.1:21944-38125 GCA_000404065.3 Pinus taeda
AAAGAAGGTATTGGAAGAAAACAAAAAGAATTGGCATAAGAAACTTGTGAATGCCTTATGGGCAGATAGACTAACAACTAAGAGATCAATTGGGGTCAGCCCATATGAGTTAGTCTATGGATTGGAAGCCAAATTTACTTCATCACTAGGGATCCCTGTTATGAATCTACTCCAAGAAAGTCAAGCTGAGCCCAATGATATGAAAAGGAGGGTAAATCAAATTATATGTTTGCAACAAACTAGAGACCAAGTTTATAACAGAGTTCAAATCTTAGAGGAGAAGCTGAAGAAAGCTTTTGACAGAAGGACTAAGGCTGAGGATTTCAACATGGGTGACAAAGTTCTCAAGTGGGATTCAAGAAGAGAAAATAAAGGAAAACATGGAAAGTTTGATTCCCTTTGGAGAGGACCATTTATCATCCAAACAGTACAAGGAAACAATACTTACTTTCTTAAGAATCTTGATGAAACTGATTTGGATGAAGGTCCTGTGAATGGCAGGATGTTGAAGCACTATTTGACTACCTTCCATGAATGGAGCATGGCTGCCCCTTGTACATAATTTATTGTGTATAGTATTCTCTTTAAGCATGTGAATAACTTAATTTCAAGGAGCTTGCAAAAGCAGGAAAAGACTGTAGTTCAGCAAGTTTTATAAATATGACAATTTACAATTTTGGGGTCTCAAGGATGAAAAACTCCATGTTTTGAAGCAGTAGCCAAAGGGCCAAGGCATGTTGACTTGTTGTTCTTGGTCTTTCAAGAAGAAAAACCATCCCCATGTGGAGCCACTATTGGATACCTATACCAATATGTTTCATATTTCATGATTGGTAAATTCAAATGCCAAATATGCTCTGCTTTGCTGATGCAAAGATCCCATATTTCTAAGACAAGGCAAGGTGTGTACATGCCTTCATGTTTAGTAAATTTTGATGGATGGTCCAACAGTCTAATCTGGATCATGCCATGTTTCAATTTTCTGTTGTAGAATAGAGAAAGAAGTTTGTCCAAACTCTTTAATCTTGGCAGACCAATAGTTAGGTAGAGAAACTAAGGTTCCCAACTGCTTAATTTGGGGCCTTGGAAGCAATAAGGGTAGTGCTAGATAGGCAATCAAAAGAAAAAGCCAATGGAAAAGAAAAGGCACATAAGGGTCTGCAAGTTCAAGTGCACCCTCCAAGAAGAAATAAAAAATGCTAGGCAAGTAGATGTGTAGGTAGATGGGGTTGCAGAAGTGGTATTCCTTTCCAACTGAATGTTGCTGGTCAATATAAGGAAAACAACACAATGGACCATGTATAACTTCCCTTTTTTCCTTGTTTTACAGTCATTACTAACACCCCTACACCAGTTGTGTTTATGAAAGAATTCAAGGTTTTATGTTGGTTCTTGTTTCCTTTAAGAGCCACATTTATTGTGCAAAATTCTTTTCATTTTGATCTACTCCCTAAGCTAAGTTGTTTTCAAATAAACTTAGTGATATCACTCCTCATTCACCTTCTCCCTCCATTTTAACCCCTAACTTCTATTATCTAATTCCCTATGTCACCCTTTCCCTACTATTATAACACCATGGTGTATAAACCCCAAGCATTCTATAAATATCCCTCCCTTGGCATTATAGTCATATGTTCACCACAAAGGAATCAAATTGACATCTGGTCAGTTTGAGAACCCAAGACTTACCTCTTTTTCTCCTTCATAACTCATTTACCTATTCAACCCTTCATTTTGCCTAAGAAACCTTGGAAAAACCCATTTGCACCCTTAAACCCGCTCAAGAGGCTAAAATACGTTGAAAACCCACTTTTCCGCCTTATCCTAAGTTTTTGAGCTATGCGTAATTTTACAAAGAAATACTTTGGAAAAACCCATTTCCCGACTTAACCAAAGTTTTGGTGCTTTGCGCGATTCTGTAAATAAAACATTAGAAAACCATGCAATTCGCAAATATTTCTAAGGGTCCCGCCGGGCACAAATCCCATGATTTTTTTTTTTTTTATTACCTGCTTGACATCGTATCGTCCGGACAATTCATCAGCCCGTCGACCATCCGATTGGGCGCTTTTCATCCGATGGCTCATGTGGATATCGGACCAGCCCCGACGTCTGAAAGATAGCGTCCGATATCTGTCAGAGGGTGACGTCAGGCCTCGGCCATGTGTCGCCCCCACAGCGTATCGGAGCCCTCTCTGACAACTCCACTTCCGTATCATAAGCGGTGCAATATGATACCGCCTGTGGTTTCCAGTTTCCGCTAAATCCACCTGCCAACGTCACCGCTACGTCACTAGCAGCGTCATCGCCGCGTCCGCGCCCCCATCCGCCATTGCTCCACCTGTCCGCCACCTCACCACCCCCGTGGACCACTCATAAGCCGCCACGTCACCTGATGACGTCATGCTGACGTCATCCGACCCTGACCCCATTCGATGACGTCATGCTGACGTCATCCGAAAAAGGCGCCAATCTTCCAAAAATCCATATTTTTGCCAATTTTTCGCGTTTTTTGCACTTTTTACATAAACTTCTGTTGCGTCTTCTGCATGTATTTTACGTCCAAATTTGCACCAACCTGCTAAATTCGACCTGGAGACCTTCGACGTGCCTACCCACCTGCACTTGTGACCCGGACTGTCAGTATACCAGGTATTTACCACTGTTAATCCTTTCTGCGCCTGGTTTTGTCTACAAATAGATGAAATTGACTTGAAACACAGAAAAACGCATAATTCACCAGCAAATCCACTGCACCCAGTCCCATTTGAAATTGAACGATCGAAATTCACTAGCTAAGCCTTGTTTGACAAAACTTTCACTAAAACCTGCATTCTGTTCGCGCAGTCGTGAACAGGAAACCCGAACTTACACCTAATTACTGTGAAAGAACTCTGTTAAACACAAGTATTTGCTCTCCCTTCACTACTGTGTGCAGTATTTCAATTGCTGCAGTTTACTTTGTCGCCCTCTGTTTCTCAATTCACCTCTTTTTCCAAGAAAATACTCCTTTTCTGTTACTCAGCCTAGTAGCATCAATTCACATATAAAACAAAGTATGGAGTAACTATGGATACACCAGTAGCACCTGTGGCCCTCAATGTTGCCCCTTTAAATGCCCCTCAGATAGAATTGGAGTGGCAGGCTTTAGCAAATTTGGATTACCAAATCTCAGAGGAATTCCTAGCACAAAGCAAATTCCACCTCCACCTGCAAAATGAATTAAAGGCCAAACATGTGGCTGGAACAGATATATTGGGCATTTAGGATTCCTTCCTCCCAATCTTCAAGCTTCCTCAGGTCAACCAATTCCCTGACCTAATTCACCTATGTGCTGAATGTTATGATCCCACTCAGAGAGCTGTCCTTGACCCTTCAGGCTCAGTTGTGTTCTACATTACCCCTGAGGCCATCAGAGAGATGATGCAATTCAAGGCTGAGAAGAAATTGGTTCCCCTATCTTTGTTTGATCTGATAAACCAAGGAGCTAAAATGTTGACAGATGCTCAGATCACAAAGTTGAACCAACTATTTATTAACTTTGATACTGTGCAATACCCTCCTATTTTTCATGGCTACCTCATCTCATCGGGCAGGGACCTTGCAGATATGATCAGTCCCATTCTGGGTTATAACTCAATTGAGTACATTGATGAAACTGTACTGGTAATGATGCTCATGTTTTCCCCTGGCAAAGCTCCAATCTGCTATGACTATGCCTATATATCAGACAATATGCATGAGCAATTGATGAACCTATCAAGGGAAAGGATGTTCAGATATTCCTCCTACATCTACCACTTGATTTTATACTATCAACATGAGAAATTTTCTTTTGCTATGAAAAGAGTGGATGCACAAGGAAATCCAAGGTCAGTAGTGTATTGGAACTCTGCTATTCACTGCATATCCTATTCTCCATACACTTACTGTGAGTTTATAGACCTTTTTATCCACCCAGCCATGTCTCTGCTCCTGAGCTCACCTCCTCCAAGACTACCCGATGAGATACAGAGGGTCCTTCAATTGTCCAAGGCATACAACATTGGGGATTGGTATTTTTACCAAAATCACACCATTATTAGAATATACGGCTGTGAGTTACCCCCATACAGACTGCCCAAATATGTGGCTATGAGGTTGTTTGCCCTTGAATACTTCAGGCAGTTTGGGAATGCTGATGTGAAGAATTTTTCAGGCAAAGGCAAGAAAGCACAGCTGAAGGTAAGAAACCAATTGGGCCACTTTATTTATAACAAAAGGGAGGAAGGCTGGCAAGAGTTAGACAGAATGCTAGAAGGCCTTGCCCTAAAGACCAGTTTCCTCTGGAAACCTTATGACCCCAATCACTTCATAACCTTAAGAAGGGTCAAGTATAGGCTGTCCAGTTATGACCATGTGAGGTTGCCTCACATAGAACAATATGCAAATCAAACAAAATGGAAGAAAGGCACCTTAGAGGAACCTGTCACACAAGAAGAATTAAACGAAAGAGCACGAAGAAATCTCCTAAAGATGGCTAACTTAGAGCTTTCTGCACAGGTATTTGCTCTTACAAACACTCAAGTGGGAGCAGCTGCCTCATCCTCCACAGCACATCAGAAGGCAGTCAAAGCTGCAAATCAGACCTCTAGCAAAGGCAAGGAGAAAGAAATGGAGCTAGAGCAGCCACTTCAGGAAGAGGTACAACAGCAGGAAGTACAGCAACAACAACAGGTACAGCAGTAAGAAAAGGAACATCCACTGCAAAAAGAGCACACAGCAAAGGTCCCAATTGTCACTGAGCAGCAGCCACCACAAATTGTGCCTCCTAGGTAAGAAACAAGAGCTGAAGCTTCAGTCCTTCAAACCCCACAAAAGGAGGACATAAGCAGGAAAAGGGACAGAGAGACTCCCCTCACAACATCAACAACTCAAGGGGAAAAGAGGCAAAGACTGAATCCTTTTTCAGAGGAAGAAATGCCAATAGGGCAATCTTTGGGCATGGGCCCACCTAGCATGGAGGCCTCTGCAAGTTCCTTCCAGCAGGAACAAGAGAGGACAGCAGGAGGAGAAGTTAGCTCCTCAAGCCAACAAAGAGGAGGTGAACCGAGCATCAAGCAGCAGTTCATGGACATAAAGAAGAGGAATGAGCCCATACGGATACAATTATATAATCATCTGTTGAAAATGGCTCCCACCAACCAGCAAAGACTTATGTCTGCCTATGATGTCCAGGAGGGCAAGATGATTATGAGCCACTTCATGCCAGCCGTGATGCAGCCACAGTCAGCTGCAGACTACATCAAGACCAACCTTAAGGTCCTTGCCAAGGACATCCACCCAATGGATCAGATAGAATTACATAAGAAAACGGGTGAGATGATATATGCCTCCTTGGCAGATAAAACATTGGTGAACTACAGGCTAGAAAATAGCCTAAATAATACAACTGCCCAACTTGAGTTGGAGAGAGCATCCTCTCAAGCAAAAGACAATAGAATTAAAGCTTTGGAGGACATCATAATAGAGCTTGGGCATGATCCCAAGGATTTCAAAGCGGTGCAGGAACTGTTGAAACTAAGGGATGCAGATATGGCATCATTAAGGAAGATGATCAAGATCCCAGCAACTCTTCATCCCCAAACTGAAGAAGTTGCCTAGCTAAGACATGACAAGGATGCAGCAACTATGTTGGTGTCACTATATAAACAGCTGATCCAAACACAAGAAAAGTTGGGAGAATCAGAGATTGCACTGCAGGCAGCATTGCAACAAAAAGAGGCAGGCCAAACTTCTCAGCCCCCTCCAGAAACAATCAATCTGGAAGAAGCTCCTCAAACCACTGCCCCCCCCATTCAGCACACAGAAGCAGCAGCAGTACCATCAACATCAACAGCAGCAGCCTCTACAGAGCAAGCTCCAAGCTTGGACATGCAGAAATTGTTAAATGAGGTCAAGGCCCTAGAGGCCCAGATGACAGAACTAAATGGAGCCAAGGATGAGTTGGTCAAATTAAATGAAAAATATGATAAATCAAAGCAGAATGTGGCTGAGAAAGGGAGAGAAATAAAAACTCTCAAGGAAAGAATCAAAGAGCTGGAGAAGGAGCTCACCCTTGACAAAGTGGTGGGTGAGATCAGAAGAATTTTGTGGACCCACATTGGTCAATCAATAACAGACCAATAGCAATATATTGAAACCATACATGAGCAAATGGAGCTCATAGGTAAAGCACAAAAGGAAGTGCATAGAGCAAGGGCATCTCTAGGCAGTATGCCTGAGGTAGCCAACAGATTGGTCAATGTGCTAAATAACAGGACAGGCCCTCAGCTGGCAGCAATTGGGATCACCAGCAGGACGGAGACTATCCAACTAGTCAAGAGGATCCTCACATTGAAAGGCCTGGTACAGACATTGGACAGGAGGAGCCAAGATATGCAAACAGAAGTACACAGGTTCGGGGTTAAGTTTGCTGCATTACAGAGCAGAGGTCTCCCCAGCTTACTTAACAGTGCAGGAAAACTTCTGTCACATGAAGTTTATGCTAAGAGGGTGAACACATTTGCTGCAAATTAGATCAGCCAAGGATCAAGCAGCTCCCAGGACGCATGGCCAGCATCTGGTCAAAGTCTCTATGACAGAGTAGAAAATCTGTTCTTTATTATGAATGAGATTAACCATCTGTTTGAAACGCCTCCAAATTTCTACAAGTATACAGAGGCAGATGACACCATGGATGCAATTTTGAGGCATCAATTGCCTAAACAGGACTGGTGGGCCTCCATGATACAATTATTATTATAAATAAGAGGCTTCATCTGAATTTTGTTATCAAAACATATAAGTCATCACCTTCAGGAAGTGTGATACACATACTATGACAGAAAGGTGGAATGAGCCACCTCAGCATGAAGAGTCAGCCACCAAGGATAGCAACGACAGCTACAGGTAGCAAGGCCGAGAAAAAGCTTTAGCATGAAAGAGCATAAAGACACATCATTCACATCAGTCAGCATTAAAAGCAGAAAGCTCAACCAACTCAGCCTCCTCCAAAGGCCAAAAAGTCTTCTGACAGAATTAAAGAGCATTCATGTTGTATTGAAAGCTGCAATAACTGCTTATCTGCTATTTCCTGTACGAGTTGATGAAGATATTTATTTCTCAGATGACTCAATGCCTGAGATATTTTGTATGAAACATTTCTATATATTCCCCCTCACATAAGTTTGCAGGGGTTGGTTGTTGTTGTTGATGTCTCTTCTAGAGTTCTTTTACTGTAAATTCTCAGAGAAGTAATACAAAAGCCGATGGAATTTCCAAAGCTCTGTGTTGTTTGATGCATTGTGGTGTTTAACTCAATGTTACAGGATTCCTACGTACTTCATGGCACAATAAGTTCTCCCTTAACCTCTTTGTTATGTGTTTTGTTATCTTTTCATATTTCTTTCATGTTTCTGTGCTTTACAGTTAATGGCAAGGAAAAAGAATAGTTCCAGGATTTAATCACAGATTACCCTGAACTCAATCTAAGCTATTATAAATGTTTTCTTCAGTTATAGTAATAAAGGTGTAATTCTTAATTGTTGCCCTTTCACACTATATCTCTCAAAGTGATTATTGTTTCAGGAATTCAAGTTTGCTCTTGAGGAATATATCTCCTTCCCACACCCCAGCTTAGTGGAAAATTCTTAATTGCTTTTCACTGGTTATTTGCATTTCACCATCATAATTTCAAGTTTGTTTTATGAAGTATTCAAATGGCTCTGTAATCTCAGCTGCTCACCTCAAGATTTCAAAAAACCAGTAGCCACAGACTCCATTGCCCAATGGACTAACATTATCTGCAGATTTCCACTTTAGGTACAGAAAGACATCCTTTCAACCAAACATAAACCAAAACCCTTACTTCATAACTAGCCTAAAATCTCCACAGAACATAGACAAACCTTAAAGAGAGAGCCCTCTCTGATTACAGTTGGGCTAGAAGCTGTAATCCAAAGATTGGTTAGTGGTTACCCCTGCCGTATTCCCTTGGGAGGCAAAGGGAACAACCTGGGTGTTAACAGTACTCGCCATATTTACATCAAGGAGGGATGCAAGCCTATTTTCCAACCCAATATGAGGATGAACCCAACTCTTAAGGACATTGTGAAAGAAGAACTGCAAAAACTACTCGATGCAAGGTTCATATACCCCAATTCATATAATGAGTGGGTGTCACCTCTTGTGTTAGTTCCTAATAAGAACGTGAAGTGGAGAATCTGTGTGGATTACCGAGAACTCAACAAGGCTACAAAGAAGGACTGTTTTCCCTTTCCCTTCATTGACCAAGTCCTAGATAGCCTTGTAGGGAAGAAGATAACTTTCCAAAAAATAATAAAAATAACTAATTAACTAAACATAATATATATATATAAACAATTCAAAATAATTAAAGCTTATTAATCTACATTATAGTTAGATACTAACAATTTTAAAATAATTTAAAATTATATATTTAAATCCATTAAAATAATAGAAACAGATATTATAATTAAATACATTTACAAGTCAAACATCAAAATTAAAATTCAAGATAGCTAAATACAATTAATTGATTAAAATAAACACATTAATAAAAATGCATTTCTCAATGACAACCCTAATTAACTGATCAAACCCTAATGTCATAGTAAAATCAATTAATTCTAAATTAAATCATCTAATTAAAACATTTATATATATATATATATATATTATATACTATATATAATTATATATATATAAATAATATATATATAATATATATATATATATCTTATATATTCCAAATAGCAGATAAACTGGCCAACTAACTCTTTTCTTATTAACCCTTTCCAAAATCTATATACATACATAAGTTTAGCTCTACAATTCATCATTAATCTTCTCTTAAACTATTAGTGTATCCCCTGAAGATGGACTCACTTGGAAGTCTGAAACATTGGGTTAATTAAACTCCATTAACAAGTTATTCCTCTCTTCTCTTATAAAATTTAGATTTATGTTGGACCAACAGTTGTCAAGAGGCCCTTGAAGTGTTGAAAGAAATGTTTACCATTGCACCCATCCTAAGAGGTCCCAACTGGGCATTTCCTTTTCACATCCATACTAATGCATTAGATAAACTTGTGTGTGGGGGGGGGGGCCTATGGGACAAGTTGAGGATAAGTTTCCTTATTTTATTTACTTCATTAGTAAGATATTTTCTAAAGCCGAGCTAAATTACACTGTCACTAAAAAAGAGCTCTTAGCTGTAGTATATTATTTAAACAAATTTAGGTATTATATCACTGGGTACCAAAATTTTGTTCATACTAATCATGCAACAACCTTTAAATATTTGATGAAAAATCCTGGTGTTAATGCTAGGATAATTATGTGGTTGTTATTGTTACAACATTTTGATTTGACTATTATTGAAAAACTAGGAAAAGAAAATGTGGTTGCAGATTTTTTGTTCAGGTTAACCTTGCCTGTAGGTAATGAAGAGATGGTGGATGATCAACTACCAGATGAGCACCTTTTTTCCATCTCGGTTCTTTCCCCTTGGTTTTTTGACATAGAAAACTACTTCATAGACTAAAATGAATATTAATTCTTATAAAGTTATTAATTATAAACTAATGTCGAAAGTATTATCTCTAAGAATTTCATAAATTTCTAAGGATTTTTATTTATATTGTAACAACTCATATAAATAAATAATAATTGTGGATTAAACAATATATTAATATTATTTAAAATTTAAAATTTTACAATTGTACATTATAATTAAATTAAATTTAAATAATATTATTATATATTAAAATCATTTCAATATTGATTATAACCCAATTTTCTTATAAAATTATTACTAACTATAATAATTATTAACTATTATTAGTTATTAATTAACCTAACCTAAAACATGTCGGCTACCATCATTCCCGTTCTCTCACACCTATATTTATTCATCCCGTTGAGATCTAGCTTATATATCTTTTGATCTATCCTGATGATGAGCCACAGTGGATAGCTTGAAATTTCGATTTAAATAATCATGGATGCAATAATCCCGGAAGAAAACATTACACAGAAGACTAATCGCAGAGGCCTCAAAACAATAATAATATCTTCTTAGTGATAGGCACAATGCACCCTTAACAATCTTGCAAACATTTTTTATGTTCTATTTGGTAACATGCTCATCACAACACACTTTCCTTTTTACACCAAGCTCAAACCTGAAAATGTACTCATAATTTGTTTCAACCAACATATAATTTTTGTAGTGCTACATAGATATGCATTCCCATAGTAGGGGACAGTCCACACCACTTCCTACTATTTGAGGATGTGGGTACTCAATTCTCTTACAACTTATATCTTCATCTTCCAAATGATCTAAATTAATGAAAAACAATGGCGATGAATGATTTGGGAATTTTGATTATTATGTTGTTACATCATTGAATGTATCTTATGATTTATTATGTTGCTTGTGAATTGTAATGAAATATGATATTGACATGTCATTATGGATAAGATTTCAATAATTTATGTTCAATTTTTAATATTTTTTTGTTTTAATTTTTTAATTTTTTAATATTTTAGGAAGGTCCCCTATGTTGGACACCTCAATGTCTTGTATGCTTCCACACATCCCCCATAATGGATACCCCAATTTGATATCCTAGAACCTTGGTGGAACCTTGTTTTCTAGAAAATGTGTTATATTTCATGGTTAGTGACAAGCATGGTGCACATTTAACAATCTTGTAGGAATTTTTATGTTTTTCTTCGGTAACCTACAAATCACAACACACTTCCTACCTTTTATACCAAGCTCATACCTTAAAATGGACACATAATTTGTTTTCAACCAAAATAAGTTTTTGAAAAAGCTTTATATTTTATGGATCTCCAACATAACCATCATCAAACCATCTCTATGTTAAGGTTCACTTGTGAACATTATTAGTTGGATTGGATATGAAGTAACAAAACTATTGGTTGTCCCAAAATTTCCATTTTGAGGAGCAAGTTCTGTAGATCAAAAGCTCTAAATTTATGAATGAAATGGGAATTGTGATAAATCCTAGCCAATTCTTCTAGAAAAAACATCTAACTAATGAGAATTCAAGTAGTGTGATTTTTCTACCACTGATACATTAGTCATGGAAGAGCTCATTTTAGACAATTAATCATTTTGTGGCACAAATGAACAAGTATAATTTATGAGTGAGTTTATTCCATGGTAAAATATAAACAAGACATCATTTTAAAAAGAAGTTAATCATATCATCTACAAAGTGAATATTGTACACTTTTCAATTATAATTTTCATGTGCTCCAAAAAATGCTAATGATAATACAAATAAACATAACTATCCAAACCATTTTTCCATTTTAACATTTAATTTAAGTTATAATGAAACAAACCAAAAATAATTTATATATCAAACATCAGTTGAAAACACCTACACTGCAAAACAAAAGGTCATTAACATACAAAAATAATAAATATGCAAATACAAGAATTTATGAGACCTTTCAAAATGGAGAGATGAACTCCAATGGCATTGGTCTCCTCTAAAGAAGAAAATTGTCTGACCGATAAACTAAAGATTCAATATGAAGCACAAAGAAACTTTCTCAAAATGGAAAACTAAAACCAAGAGTTAAAAACATGTTAAACATATCTGGTTACAAAATGAGTACATCCACCACCTTGAAAAGTGACCAGGAGGGAAAGTGTAGGATTTTTTATTTCCATTCGAATTGATCTCCATGAATTGAGATGAAATATGAAATATACCAATGTAGGCAATGACAAGATCAACATAAAGGGAGTGCCTAAATGTTGGAATAACTTGGGTAGCGACATTAAGTCCTTGGTTCAATTCAATATACTACAGGATTTGGCTCCAAATAAGTGTGAAGATAGAAAAATAAAATAAAATGAAACCTTTGTTGTGAGCTTGAGGATGGAATTGAACAACAAACCTTTCAACAAATCTTGCAATGACACAATCACTTAACTCCCAAGCCAACTTAGCATACCACCAAACCTACTAGTATTAGGAAAACCTATGATTTTATCAAAAGAACATGTTTACATATTTGGTTATAAAATAGGGCACAACCACCATATTATACCAAGGTTGGGAGAGAAATCGGGGCCTTTTTTCTCTCCATAGCAATCGCAATTAGTAAATTGAGGTCATATGTGAAGCACCTATTCAATAAATAAGAATTTCAATGTAAAGGCATACATGGATATTGGAAGAACTAAATTTTAAGATCATTGATCAAATCAATATCTTAAATGGGTTAGTTCCAAATAATTGTGAAGTGACAAAAAAAAAGTGAATGCTTTGTTATAAACAAGGGGGAGGGGAGTGAACTACTAACATTTCCACAACTCTTGCATCACTAAAGTCACTAAACACCTAAAAACACATGGCCCCAACATGATTTGGGTCAAGGAATTTAATTTTCCCCTTCAAAAATCATGAAACAAGAGAAATAAATCCACGAGAGTTAACCTGTGTTGGTGGCCATTTTTGAATTTCCCCATTGACAAAGGGAGAGAGAGGTTGAAATAAAGGGGATTCTAAAAGGGTGGAATTGGAATTTAGTGACACGAGTCAAATAAATAACAAACTAACAATGTTCTATCTATGTCAATTCTAGTTTGTTATATTTCTAAAGCATTGCAAATGATCTTCCTTTATGTCCCAAACTTGAATGTAGTGACAGAGGAGAATACACAATCACTAAACAACCAAACCAAATTACCCTACAAGGTTTGGGTCAAGGTGTTCAATGTTCCCAATAAAAAAGTATGAACAAAATAATTTAATCCTTGGGAGTTTATCAAATATTACTAATCATAGTTTGGCATTGCATCACAACATAAATACACCTATTACTAAACCCACTTTCAACAAATATGCAATGTAAAAAATTCAACAAGATCAAAACTAGAGAATATAACTAATATACCATACAATACAATGTTAGAATTTCATATAAATATAAAAAATAGTCATGAGATATGTTTGACCATGGTTGACTGTGATTGGACATTGTTGAGAATAGTTAGCAGTAATTGTTTATGATTCACCATCATTGGTAATGGTTGCAATTTTTAACCAATCTTTATGTACTTTGCCTCTATTGTAGAGAGAGCTACTATTCTTTGTAGCCTTGATACCCAAGATACTGCTACATCTACAAATGTATAACCTATAGTGGACTTTCTAGTGTCCATATCTCCATCCATATCTACATCTGTAAATCATTCAAGCACAACCTCGTTATGAACAAAACATAAACAATAATGACTAGTACCCTTGAGATACCTCAAAATCCATTTTACTACTTGCTAGTATTGTTTTCCTAGATTGGCATGGAACCCACTCACTACTCCCACTAAATATGCAATGTCTAATGGTGTACATACCGTGGCATACATCAAGCATCCAACTACTGAAGCATAAGAAGTCTTGGTCATTTCTTCCTTCTCCTTGTCATCATTAGGACATAACTCAGTACTCAACTTGAAGTGGGATACAAGGGGTGTACCAACCGGTTTGGCATCCTTCCTATTAAACCTATCAAGAACCTTCTTGATATATTTTTCTTGTGACAACCACAACCTTTTGTTTTCCTGTCATGCATGATCCTCATGCCCAATATTTGTTATCCTAGACCCAAATCCTTCATTCCAATTTTCCTGCCAAAATCTTTCTTCAATCTATTGATCATATTGTTATCATTTCCAAAAATCAACATGTTATCCAAATATAATAATAATATGATATACTTTCCTTGATCATATCTCTTGATATAGACACAATGGTCAGCTTCCAACCTGTGAAAACCATGTTCCAACATGAATGAATAAAATTTATTATACCATTGTCAAGGTTCTTGTTTCAACCCATAGAGGCTCATCTTCAACCTGCAAACTAGGTCTTCCTTCCTCTTTCTATGAAGCCTTCTGACTGCTCCATATAAATTTCTTCCTCCATTTCACCATGACGGAAAGAAATTTTTACATCTAACTTTTCACATTCTGAGTCTAAAGAAGCAACAAGGCCAAGAATGACTCTGATGGATGACATTTTGACAACAGGTGAGAAAATATCAATGAAGTCAATACCTTTTTTTTGGGCAAATCCTTTCACCACCAACCTTGCCTTATACCTCTCCTTATTTTCATCACCTTAATGCTTAATATTTTATACCCGTTTGTTTTGTAGAGCCTTTCCACCTTCTGAGAGATTTACCAATCCCCAAGTTTTATTTTCTAGCAAATAGTTCATTTCTTCCTCCATTGTTTTCTTGCATTATTTATTGTGCTCACCTTTACACGCCTCTTCAAAATGATCAGACTCACCTTCATTAGTTAATAAAATATAGTTTTAATGATGATATCTTTGTGAAGGCTTATGAGGCCTAAAAGATTTGTGAACAAACTATGGTGGTGCGTTATTAGTTTGAGTCTCCTTTAAATGTTCATGTAAGATTCCTTATTCTTGGTGTTCATAATTTTCCATTTTCTATCCTTCCTTCTCTTGAATTCATTGTCCATTTTCTTACATTGGTGGGATGCTTTCATGCTGCTCTTCAAACCTATCAATAATGTTTTTGACCTTCAACTCACCTACAAACCTATTAAACATTTATGACTCACTAAATATAACATCCCTACTTCTAATAACTTTATGTTTGATTGGATCCCATAAAATATAACCAAATTATTCAACAGCATATCCCAGAAAAATGCATTTCATAGACTTACCATCTAGCTTAGTTCTATTTTCTTTAGGCATATGTACAAATGCTTCACATACAAATATTTTCAAATGAGAATAATTCAACTTCTTACCAGTGAAAACTTCTTCAGGAATGGCTCCATCTAAGGCTGTAGTAGGAGATCGATTTATAAGGTAACAAGTTGTCCTTACTGTTTTTTCCCAAAAATGCTTCTCGAAACCAGAATTCGACAACATAATACTCACTTTCACCATAATGGTGTGATTCATCCTTTTTAGAACATCATTCTACTGAGGAGTACCAAACATAACCTTCTCATGCTTTGTTCCACAAAAGTATTGCAATATTCCTTGAATGCTTTTGAGGAATATTCTCCACCATTATTTGTTCTTAGGCACTTGAGAAATTTGTTAGTCTTTCTTTCAAAAAAACATGGAATTTTTGAAATATTTCAAACACTTCACTTTTAATTTTCATAGGGTAGGCCTAAACCTTCTTAGATGCATCATCTATAAATGTTACAAAATACCATGCTCCTCCTAATGACTTAATGTTAACAGACACAAACACATATGGCGTATCAATTCTAACATTTTTTTATTCCTGTCATGGCCACCTCTAAGGAATGAAACCCTTTTTGGTCGACCATATAAAAAATTCTCACAAAGATAAAGATAGTAGGATTTCAAACCTAGCAGTAAACTTTTACCAATGAGGATTTTTAAGCCCTTCTCGCTCATGTGACCTAAACACTTATGCAGCAGATATGCTAAATCACTTTCTTTTGTGACAAAAACCAAATATGATTTTCTTATCATTTCCTTCAATGTATATAATGTTCTTGTCTTGTGTCCTCTAGCCACGACCAATGCTCCTTTGTCGATTTTCCAGCCTCCTTTTCCAAAACTTGTGAAATATCCTTCATCATCCAATCGTCCCATAGAGATCAAACTCATGTGAATTTCTGGTACACACCTGACCTATTTCAGCAATATATCATGTCCATCCTTCATCCTGATTTGGACATCTCCCACTCCAACAATACTGTGAAAATGATTTTTCCCCAAATGCACTCTACCATAATCACCAGGATTATATACAACAAAATTATCTTTGCATGTGGTTACATGGTGAGATTCCCTAGAGTCAAGGATACAATCAAATCTATTGCTAGATGTATATAAATGTGCATCCTCTACTAGAACAATAAATAACACATCACCGTTTGTGACTACAACAATAGTCTCACCTTCATTTGTGTTGGATGACTTGTGATTTGTGTTGGCCGGTTTTTGATCCATTTTTCCTTTCTTCTAGACTCGACACTCTTTCTTCATGTGCCCAAATTTGCTACAATGAAAGTAGATGAGCCTTCCCCTCCTTGATTTTGATTGGCCTCTCGATCTTGATCG
>APFE030982996.1:0-29069 GCA_000404065.3 Pinus taeda
CCTCTACTGCGGGAATGTATCACCTGGCGAATCAGAAATGGAAATAGTGTAAGGATTGGGGTGGATCCATGGGTGGGGTGCAGCAATTCGCACAGGTTAACAGATGACTTGATCACGCACTTACATAACAGAGGCATCACACATATAAATCAAATTGGGGACATCGCGAACTCCACCTTTCTGCAACAGGCTTGGGAAACCCACCGCGTACTGGAGATACCCGCACAGTGTCAAGATGAATGGCAAGCTTACTCTGACGCTCTCACACAGGTGCACGTTAGACTCACAGAAGGCCCTGATGAAATTATTTGGGCAATTGCAAACCATGGATTATACTCGCCCAGGTTGGGATATTTAAAACTTATGGAAGCATTTAAGCCCCCGACTATTCTTCCCATCTGGAGAGACCTCTGGAAGCTGGACGCTGCCCCGCACACCAGGCTCTTAATGTGGAATATCCTATTCAATAAAATCCCCACAGGAACCAATCTCAAAAAGCGCTCATTCCATGGTCTGTTTAGATGCCATCTGTGCTGTTCTGAAGAGGAAAGCACCGAACACCTGTTCCTAACCTGCAACGTTACAAAATATTTCTGGCATAACATATCTTTACACAATCCATCACTCAAAGCCTGGCAGGGGCCGAACATCATGGAGGCATGGAGCGATTGGAGCCGTCTGCATACAGGCAAATCCAATAATATGCCATTGCTTGTTTGTTGGGCGATATGGATCGCTCGAAACCAGGTTATTTTCCAAAACAAGGCACCCCACTGGCCTGTCATTCTGAGACACACCATCGCTGATTATGAATTATTTCCGGAGGCAAATCCAAAAAATACCATTCGCACAAACAGGCCTTTAAATCTGGACAAAACAAAGCCTTGGGCATTCTTCGACGGTTCTGCTCAAGATACAGGTTGCAGAGGAGGAGCGTTGTTATATCTCAGTGATGACCATTATTATAAAATACAGATCAAGCTGGGTAGAGGCACCAATAATTTTGCTGAGTTACACACAGCAAAACATATCATTCATTTTGCGATTCAAAAATAGTGTAGCCACCTTCAATTATATGGGGATTCACAAATTGTCTGCAACTGGCTGAACAACACATCACACTGTCATGCTTTCTCTCTGGGACATATCCTTGAAGAGACAAAAAGACTGATCTCAACATTCGAATCCTTCAAATGTAGTCACATATACAGGGAACAAAACACCGAGGCGGACCAGCTATCTAAAGAAGCAGTACTAAATCAAAGTGACGATTGGCTAATACAAGAGGTAATTGATGGTACTTTCTATCAGCACTATCACCGACCTTATCATGATTTTCAATAGGATTGGGTCTTCAACCCACATAAAATCATGCTCCTATCCTGCAGTTTATTGATTATGATAGCAAATGATGAATCATCTACAGCTGTATCAGTTTTTGTAGTGCTCTCTGCGTAGAGCCAGAATGTGATGAGATATATTTTCTGTTTCTACTAGTTCTGGGCATGTACAGCCTCTGTCACTAGTATTCCATGTGTGGAGTTATGACTATGGAGGCTCCTTTCAGGGTGGTCTCTGAACACTATATGAATGCTACAGCATATGCAAAATGTAATTTCTCCAAATCAATTGAAATTACGACTTTTTCCTTATGGGAAAAAAAAACCTGAAAGCTCTAGTACGAATCATGAAGAAGAGGAAGAAATGCAACATGATATATCAAAATTACGAGACCAAGTGCAACAATATTCACTCTCACAAAAAGTAACAAAAGCTAAGATGGATGGTTTAAAGAAAGGCATGGAAGCTAAGATGGATGTGTGGAAATTAAGACGGATCATTTTAATAAAGTCATGGAAGCTAAGATGTATAGTTTAAAGAAAGACGTGGAAGCTAAGATGGATGGTATAGAAGAAAAACTTAAAGGCAACATGGAAGACTTGAAGACAAATTTGACAAAGTTGCTACAAGAAATGCTTATTAATGGCGAAAGGGTAGTAAAGGAAACTCATGATGAGGAAAAAAAATTAAAAAGTCATGATTTCATAGACTCTAACATTGGATTGAAGACCCACCATGTTCCAAAGATTGATATGAGGAAGTTTGATGGTAAGGATACCATAACATGGATACTACAGATGGAGCAATATTTTGATCTCCATAATGTGCAAAACACACAAAAGGTACGCATTGCAACTTTATATTTGGATCCAAATCAGTTTGTATGGTATTGATGGCTTGCCTCTCGTAAACAAATTGTCACTTGGGCAATTTTTATGGAATAAATGATAGCACATTATGAGGATACAAAAAGCAACTCCTTTTTTAGCCAATTGATAAATCTCAAACAAAAGGGTTCAATGATGGAGGACATTGTGGACTTCCAAAAATTGAATATAAGGGTAAAAGATATTTAGAGGAGCATAGGATTGATGTGTTCATAGGGACTTTAAAGGATAACATCCAACATGAGGTTCGCCTTTGGGAACCTGACTCATTGGAGAAGGCATTCAGGTTGGCAAGAAGAATGGAAAGAAAAATTATAGCAATAAGGAAGCCTACCACTCACAACTATAAACATGGAAGTGTTGTTTCCCGTAGCCTTCCACAACCTACAAGTTTAACACCACAACAATTGGAAGAAAAGGGAGCAAAAGGGCTTTGTTATAGTTGTGATAGGAAATACACTAAAGGTCATAAGTGTGCTGAGAAGAAATTATTTTAAATAGATTGTGAAGAGGAGGAAGAATAGGAATAAGAAACATCAAAAGAAGAGGATATACACCAGGAACAAACCCTAAAGAAAAAAGAAATGAATCTAACCATAACTTGTAATGCATTGGTCATAATTACCACTCCTCAAACTATCAAGATAGAAGGACATATCAAGAATAAAAAGGTAATAGTGTTGATTGATTCGGGCAATACCCATATTTTTATTCATTTTAAGATAGTCGAGTAATTGAATTGCTTCCTATATCCAGCACTAGAGTGTCAAGTGATGGTTGCAAGTGGAGGAACCATAAATTTTTCTAGAAAGTACCATAATATCAAGCTATCCATGGGAGAATATTCATTCAATAGCCCAATGCTTTCCATTCTAATAGGTGGTGTTGATTTTGTACTAGGAGTATAATGGCTACAATCTTTGGGTATGATAGCTTTCAATTTTCAAGAACTTTTCATGATTTTTTTTTTTTTCGAAAGGAAAGGAAGTTGAATTAAGGGGTATCATAGGGAAACTGAGAAAGATAATTAGCTCTAACATAATGAAAAATCTTCTAAAGAAATAACAATGAGGCGTAATTTCACAATTATGTTCGTTAGAGATTCCCACATTGAAATCTTCTATTTCTCCAGATCTTGAAAAAGTCTTGGACAATCATTCCAAGGTAGTTACAACTCCCAAAGGCCTCCCACCTATTTGTGATCATGATCATGCTATTCATTCGATTCCAGGAAGTGTTCCTCCAAAAATTAGGCCTTACAGATACCCTTATGCCCAAAAGAGTGAAATGAACGTATGGTTGCAGAAATGTTAGAGGTTGGTATAATTCAACATAGTCAAAGTTCTTTCTCTACTCCAGTAGTATTGGTGCACAAAAAGGATGGATCATGGCGCATGCGTTCAGATTATAGGGAGCTCAACAAGCTCACTATTAAATATAAATTTCCCATTCCTGTCATTGATGAATTATTGGATGAATTGCATGGATCAATTTGCTTCACCAAGTTGGATCTTCATTAAGGATATCATTGAATCGGAATGAAGATTGAAGACATTCCGAAAACAACATTTAGAACTCATGAGGGTCATTATGAATTTTTGGTCATTTATTTTGGCCTTACCAATGCACCTTCTACATTTCAAGGTTTGATGAATTCAATTTTCAAACCCTTCCTCAAAACATTTTTGTTAGTATTTTTTGATGATATACTAATCTACAACAAGTCTTGGAAGGATCATGTTCAACATGTTGACAGGGTGCTCAAACTATTGGAGGAGAAATAATTATACACAAAAATCTCCAAATGTTTCTTTGGAGTACAAGAGGTGGAATATCTGGGTCATATTGTATCTCATAAAGGTGTTAAGGTAGACCCTAGCAAAATTAAAGTCATTAAGGAATGGAAGATGTCCATATCCATAAATCATCTACGGGGATTTCTCAGGTTGACAGGGTATTATTGCAAGTTTGCTAATAATTATGGGAGAATATAGCACCTGTAACAACATTATAGAAGAAAGATGCATTTTCATGGACTCCAGAAGCAACGAAGGCCTTTGAACATATTAAAGAGGCAATGTGCCAAGCACCAGTCTTAGCTATGCCGGACTTCACAAAAACCGTTATTGTGGAATGTGATGCCTCGGGAAATGGAATTGGTGTTGTTTTAATGTAAGAAGAAATACCCATTGCTTTCGAAAGTCATTCAATCAAAGGAAAGTATTTACACAAAGCTATTTATGAGAAGGAAATGTTGGCAATACTACATGCACTTAAGAAATGGCGACCCTACCTAATGGGAAGACACTTCAAGGTAAAAACGGATCATGATAGTCTTAAATACTTTTTAGAAAAAATATTATCTTCGGAAGAGAAGAAAAAATGGGTCACAAAGATGTTGGGTTATGACTTTGAAATTATCTACAAAAAAGGGAAGGAAAATGTTGTGGCAGATGCACTCTCAAGAAATGATGAGGATGTGGAAGCATTGCTTTGCACCATTTCTATTCTCCAACCAGATTGGATAAAGGAAGAAAGGGATGAATGGAAGAATGAAGAAGAAGTGTGGGCACTCATTTAAATGTTACAACAAGATCCTAGTACATCTGATACATTTAGTTGGAAAAATGATTCATTATGGTATAAAGATCGCTTATACCTATGAAAGAATTCCCAAATCAAACAAAATATTCTTATGGAATTGCACACCTCTCCCTTAGGATGGCCTTAAATATGATATTCAGAATTTTTTGGCAGAATGTTTGGTTTTCCAACAAAATAAAGTTGAAACAATTAAGACCCCAGGTCTATTACAACCTTTATTCATTCCAAGGCAACATTGGGAGGAGGTTTCAATGGATTTTATTATAGTTTTACCCAAGTCCGAAGGAAAGAGTGTCATCATGGTGGTAGTTGATATGCTTACCAAGTATGCACACTTTTGTGCATTATCTCATCCATTTGAATCCAGTACAGTTTCTACTGCATTTATGGAAACAATGCAAAAGATACATGGAAACCCAAAGATTATTGTAAGTGATATTATCCCCTTTTCACTAGAAATTTTTGGACAAAATTATTTTCTTGTCTTGGTACTTAGTTAGCTCATAGCTCATCTTATCATCCTCAATCTAATGGCAAAATTGAGATAATAAACAAATGTTTGGAAGGATATCTTCATTGCTTTGTATCTGATAAGTAGACATAATGGGTCAAATGGTTTCCTTTGGTTGAATGGTGGTATAACACTTCCTTCCATACTGCAGCAAAAATGACCCCATTTATGGCACTTTATGGATATCATCCACCATCCATCACATAATATTTAAGAGAAAATTATAAAGTTCAAGCAATGGAAGATCACATCAAGCATCAATAATAAGTTCTCTAACTCTTAAAGGATAACCTCACTTTGGCATAGAATAGAATGAAACAACAGGAAAATCAACATCATAGCGAAATAAGTTTTGATGTTGGTGACTGGGTATTTCTATGACTACAACCATACAAACAAAATTCCCTCAAGTAGGCTAAGAAGGATAGTAAATTATCACCAAAGTATTATGGTTCGTACAAGGTGTTGCAAAAGATTAGTACTATGGCATACAAATTGGAGCTTCCTACAACTTCCCGAGTGCACCCAGTTTTCCATGTTTCATGCTTAAAGAAGGTTGTAGGTGACAAGCTCCCAGTGCAAAAAATATTGCTAGAACTTGACAAGGAAGGAAAAATCATATTGGAACCTAAATCAATCACAAAAACAAGAAATCGACAACTACAAAATCAATCAATTTCGGAGTATCTCATAAGGTGGAAGAACTTACCCGCTGAAGATTCCACATGGGAGGATAAGAATTTTATACATAAGCATCTATAACTACTCAAGTGTTGAGGACAACACCTTTTTGAAGGAGAGGGGCATGTTAGGTCCCTATAATACTAGTGATTCACCCATTACTATTGTCATTATAGCCCTTATTGTTATTTTTGTGCCCCTATTGTCCCCATATTGTTATTATTGTGCCCCATAGAAGCCCACTATTATTATTGTTGTGCCCTTATATGTTTATTGTTATGTCGGCTTTGATTATATTGTGACCCCTTAGACTCCTATATATAGAAAGGAGGTTTTTTCATTTGTATCATCAAAGAATTTTCATTTGTGTAATGTAAAGGAGGTTTCCCCCTCAAGGAGGCTGATTTTGAAGTCATTGCTCTATCTTTTCTTCTATTTTGTGAGTTGGTTGCATAACATGTGGACAATCAATTCTCTTGTGGTTCCCACGACGGGTCTAACACTTGAGTTGTTCTGAGCCTTCAATCCTAGGTTCTGTTGACGTTGGTTTCTGCACATTTCCCTTAACGATAACATTGGCCTTCTGCTAAGATTCCCCTCTTTTCTTTCTGGGTTCCTCCTAGAAAAATTCATATTTCGTCCAGTGGTGTTTTTCGCTGGCCAATTAATTTTAATCTCAAGCCTACACTTTGCTTGCTCATATTAATGTTCTAACTTCTTAATCATGTCCTTCATAGTCTGGGGTTCTAACAATTCAATTTTAAATCTGAATACCATAGGTAACCCACTGATGAACCTATAAATTTTAACTTTCTTATCCTTGAGATATGGTACATACCTCAGTAGACCCAAAAACATGGTGACGTATTCATCATTGGTCATCTGACCCATTTTTAATTCATATAACCCTTTTGCCTTATTGTCATAGTAGCGTTTAGACATGTATTTCTCTTTGAATAACTTCTCAAAGTCCTCTCATGTCAACTCCTCGGTAATGGCTCTAGTATTCTTCAATTCCTCCCACTGATGTCATTTTTTCCTTTTAAGCTGTAAGAGGCGACTTTGAATTTCATATTCTTAGAATAATCATGTATCCTAAAGAACTTATTCATCCCTAGCAACCATGCTTTATCATCCTCTTCCTTCTTCACATCCCCATCAAATGTGGTCGACTTTTCCTTTTTAAATTATTTAGGCATATGCTCCTTTTCCTAGCTCTCTGAGTGATGGTGATGGTGAGAGTGGTGGTATCTCCAAGTACCAAAACTAGACAGTTTTCTCAAGCAAGGCACCTGCATTCTATCCTCTTCTCTTGGAGTACTCAAACGTTCTCCACTTGGTTTATTGTCCTCACTTCCCTACCTGGGCCTCTTTCTGGGTTCACCACCATATGCTTTGTTCGTGTTTTCTTCTAACTCATGAAGGCCTTTTTTGTCTCTATGACTAGTCCTGATTTTAGATTTCCTTTGCCTCTGCTAGTTTGAGAGACTTTCTAGGATGATTGCTTTGATCTCAACCTACCTTTATTGGGCTCTTCCCATCCTCTCATTATCAACCTTAAATCTCCTAACCTCATCCCAAATGATTCTCAAGGTATCCATCCAATACAGGGAGTGATTCCCTCCCCCTTGCCAAATTGATCTCTCTTCTTCATTGGTTTTGACTCCATCACTATCATGATAGGACTGATCAAAACCATATTCATCCATTTTGGTCATCAGGACTGTATCTTTTCTATGTTACGTTTCTTGTGATGTTTTTTTAATCACACACATTATTAGAAATTTTAAAACATTAATTAAACACAAAATTAGGATCATGATCTTGCATTCATGGATTTGTTATGGGGGATCTTGTAGTATCAAACCAACCATGTTAACATATAAGAAATTTACAAATATACATATAATACATTTACAAATATATGCAACATTAATTTGATTATGAAATTGGTACATAATTAATGATAACAACGTATTCACAACCATGATCATGATCCCATCAAGATTTTAGTCATCCACTAACTTACCTTAGCACAATTTCATTAACAAAATTTCATTAACAAACAATAAGCATAGTCCAAACTGACTCAGTATGCTATAATTACTTAATAAAATTTACTCACTTTTCCATGAAAAAACCCATCCAATCCAAGTATTGAACCTGGATGCTCCGATACCACTTTGTAACGTACCTAACCCCTTCGTTTCACATTCAAGGAATGCGTTAGTTTTTTTTTTTAACTAACTCAGTGCAACTCCATGACCCCAACAAACCTTTAAATTGAAATTCAGAGTCCCCTCCAGAATCCCAGTCTTCTGGGTAACATGTCATACCTATGGAATTATACCTTTCGAGTGACCTATCACACCTCCGAGACCCTCAGCATATCCCAAACTATCAAGTTGAGGTCCCCGCTGGAAATCGACCTTTCTATTGGCATGTCATGACTCTGGGACCCTCAAAATGTCTCAAACTCTCAAGTGCAGGTTCCCCCTAGAATATAACCCTTCGGCTAACGTGTCACAACTCCATGACGATGGCCAACTCTCCCTCCAATCTCTTGGCGAATGGGTATGGGTTCGGCCACCCATCTTCTATCCATCTTATTACCTCATCTCTTCCAATATTGTTTTCTACAATGGTTATGGGATTCTGGTATCCTGAGATGCCAGAGAACCCTCCATGAATTATCCATTGGTGTCCTTGTGGGCCCCACAAATCCAATGCCTATATCAAAATACTTCCAAGTTAACGACACTAAGTGATAGAGTTCTCCATCAACTAGTGTGTCATCAACTGACAATCCCTGGTAACCTCAGTTCCCTAAGACATTCAACCATCCAAATTTATGAGGTTTCTGACCTCCAAGTTCTAACCATCTCTTGTGTGATGTCATGTCGATGTCATCCACACCACGTGTCGACATGCAAGAGATCCACATGTCACATATATATGGCTCCTTTAGGTACCCAAAACTCCCAAACTTATTGTCACATGTCCTTCAAGACTTCATGCTAATGTCATCTCTACTTGATGATAAGTCACCATCCGTCTGGTTTAAGGAGAGAGAGGAATCCCTTGGTGATTGGGTTCATATTTGGTTTTACTTAGTAAACGGGAACCCTCAAACTTGGAACCCTTTAAGAAATAATTCTCACAACACTCCGGGGATTCGACCTTCTAGGTTTCCATTATAGCCACCTCTGACAACTTCTCCACCTTATGGATCTGAGTGATGAAATAATCTTCCATTGCCTTATCTCGACATATCCCTGACACCATTACTATTGAGCCTCTGGCTCTAAATTAAACTATATTTCAGGCTTCAAGATCTACAAATTTTTTGCCCCGTTGTTCTGACCAATCACGTGAGGGGGAATCTGGTTCCACCAATTACAATCCTCCCTTAACTAGAGTTATGACCATCCAAAGGATAAGGTTATCCCCAACTTTCCTATAAGTTCATGCCCTCACTCCTCCATGCCACAATAAGGCCTTCCTTCTCATTCCGCCATCACTCAGTCAAGGAACCTTGAATCTGCATCACGTAGTGTCTAAGATAGAGATATCTACAACCTCCTTGACTACAAGCTCTTCCACCATATAGGCTTCTTCAAGTCAGTCGTGTTGACTTTGGCTCTATCTCAGGAATCTAGTATACTCTGAGACGTGCTTCACAGTTTCATGACGATGTCCTTGGTTGCTTAGGGTGATATATGACATTATCCATCCTAAGCTTAGGTGATAGATTCTCCACTGGGTTCTTGGCCCCTGAGTCTTCCCTTCCCACTAGGAGGGAATGCCACCCAATGTGACATAGGTGATCCTACATCTCTTACCTATCATGGCATTGGTGTGGACTTACCTACAACATATGTAAGCATAATTAACACAATGTTGTCCCTGAATCTGAAACCATTACCTACAACACAAGGACATGATTCATTCGAAGATGAATGACAAACACAGATACTTATCTTTGAACTTACAAGGAAACTGCTTCCCAGAAAAGGAATCACCACCCAACTGTAGACAGCTGCAACCATCAACCTCAAACCATATTCTAGAGTCCAAGGGGTTGTGTTCTTCTGGGACTAGCACACCATTTACCACTGAATTAAGACTTCCTTCCTCAATCCCACTAATAGGTGACTACTTTCTTGGTCAACATCGGGTGTCCAAAGGCGACCAACCTCACCCCCAAGTGCACAAATAGTGATTCACCCCATTCTAGAGAGTCCAAAATGAATTGCACCATCAGGGTGGTAACCAAAAGTCTTCATTCCGGTCTTCATCTTCATTTGATCTAGGATGGCCTCTTCCCAAGATGTTATAGGGTTCTAGAGTCTGTTATCTCAACCCACAACCTCCAGGGGACCTAAGCTATCATAGGGTTCCAAATATTCCATCCCAATCCACAACCACTAGGGACCCAAGCTGTTATAGGGTTCCAAAGATTCCATCCCAACCCACAACCTCTAGGGACCCAAGTTGTTACAGGGCTCTAGAGACCTTTGTCTCAACTCACAACCTCTAGGAACCCAAGTTGTTACAGGGCTCCTAAGACCTTTGTATCAACCCACAACCTCTAGGAACCCATGCTATTATAGGGCTCTAGGGATCCTATCTCAACCCACAACCTCCAAGGACCCCAAGTAGTTATAGGGATGCACAGGGTATAAAATCAACCCACATCCTCCAGGGATCAGGAGTCAATCCTCTTCTCTTCTCTTCTCTTCAGTGCTGCCTGCTAGAATCTCTTGCTAAATATTCCCCTCCGTACCACTCTTTGTTTTTCTTTGTATCTCATCGTCCTATATGAATGTTTCTCCCCCCTATCTCCTCCTACATCTCCTTAGGGGAATTTTGAGGTCTAAAATGGGTCTCCTAAGAAAAATGTACAACCAAAATAAACTTTTAAAGAACCAATAAGATTCAATATGATGATGTTAACCATGGGAGATGATTCACCATTTTTGGAGTAAAAAAGTACAAAGATTAAAAAATAATAAAATAATAAGACTACTTTTTCAACTTGTATTTTCAACTGAAAGCTATTAGTCCAAAATTCATTGAAAGCTATCTAACTCAAGTTAACTGGCAATAACTCAATGATAGGCCACATCACACAAGTTAACTGACAACTGACTCAAGTAATTATGAGACTAAATTTGAATTGACATCTTTGACGAAGGCACAAGCCAAAGAAGCCATTCATTTCTACATTTTCAACAGAACTTTCTGTAGAGTTCCCCACATACACCCAAAATAAAACTCAAATTCAAAATATTTATTAGAACATTCCTAACCTCTCAAGTCATAAAAAATACAGTAATATTGGAACTCTTCTCTTTTTTCTTTTTGAATTCAAATACAATATTTTAAAAGAATCTAAGTAATCTCTTCCCATTTTTTAAAGCTATAAATCAATTACTAATCCATTGGTTATTAATCATCACCATAAATAATATAAAAGGTGTTGATTGATAACATTAAATAGATTGGAAAATGAAAGAATAAATGACTTACATGCACATTATAATTATTTGACATAAACAATAATTAAAAACAATTAATTTCAAATTAAAACCAATTTAAGAAACATGAAATTAAAACTATTAATAATAAAATTGGAAATATTAAGAATCTAGTTTTTTTAATAAAGGTTGAGATTAGTAACCTACATTCCAATCATTTTAAAATCAAATTTTATATATATAAATGATTAGTAAAAGAAAGTTATATATATAAGGAATATTCTAAGTTTATAATATATAATAATTATTAGTAAAAGAGTTACCCTTGTATTATTTTTTAATGAATAATAAATCACTTGGCCATGCCATAGACATGCCCACTTTAATTGTGGTTTTGTAAATCGTTGTTTGAATTAAGTGTTAAATAATGAGGAGACATCAGTGATGTGGGAGAGCTTTTCCATGTTTATGGCCACAAACGATGGATGACTTTATATGAAGTAAATAAATTATTTAAAAACAAGTTTAAATAAATTATCCAATCAACACATTTTTTACAATCTTTGGGATGGCATAGTTATAATTAGAAGTTAGACTAGTCAAAATAGAAATAACTTGTTATTGTATCTTACCTTCCATCTCAATGATGGATGCATGGTGGTTTGCTTGGTGGTTATCCAATGGTGCGTAAACCCTTGGCATACTCTGAGCTACTTCTCCCACCATTCTTGCCTCCTGAGCATTGTAGATCTTGGGTCTGACATCCTGCTGATGTGGACAGTCACTTCTCTTGTGGTTCCCACCATAGGTCCAGCGCTTGAGTGGTTATGAGCCTTCGATCTTGGGTTGTGTTGACGTTGGTTGCTGCACATTTCCCTTAACAAAAACATTGGCCTTCTGCTAAGACTATCTTGTCTAAGTTGGGTGTTTCCATCTTTTCTTTCCGAATGCTTTCTAGAACAATGCCTATTTCATTAGGTGGTGTTTTTTGCTGGCCAATTAATTTTAATCTCATGCCTACACTTTTCTTGATCATATTAATGTTCTAACTTCTTAATCACATCCTTCAAGGTCTTGGGTTCCAATAATTCAATTTTAAATTTGAATACCATAGGTAGGCCACTGATGAGCCTATGAATTTTAACTTTCTCATCCTTGAGATATGGTACATACCTTAGTAGTCCCAAAAACTTGGTGACGTATTCATCATTGCTCATCTGACACATTTTGAATTCATAGAACCTTTTTGCCTTATTGTCATAGTAGTGTTCATATAGGTTTCTCTTTGAATAGCTTCTCAAATTCCTCTCATGTCAACTCCTCGGTAATGGCTCTAGTATTCTTCAATTCCTCCCACTGATGTCATTTTTTCCTTTTACGTTGTAAGGGGTGACTTTGGTTTTCATATTCTTGGAATAATCAAGTATCCTAAAGAACTTCTTCATCCCTAGTAGCCATGCTTTAGCGTCATCTTCCTTCTTCACATCCCCATCAAATGTGGTCGACTTTTCCTTTTTAAATTCTTTAGGCATATGCTCCTTTTCCTAGCTCTCTGAGCGATGGTGATGGTGAGAGTGGTGGTATCTCTGAGTAGCAGAACTAGACAGTTTGCTTGAGCAAGGCACTGTCATTCTAGCCCTTCCTCCTGGAGTACTCAAAGGTTCTCCCCTTGGTTTAGTGTCCTCACTTCCCTACCTGGGCCTCTTTCTGGGTTCGCCACCATATGTTCGATTGGTGTTTTCTTCTAAATCACGAAGGCTTTTTTTGTCTATGACTAGTCCTCATTTTAGATTTCCTTTGCCTTTGCTAGTTTGAGAGACTTTGTAGGATGACTGCATTGATCTCAACCTACCTATCTTGGGCTCTTCCCAACCTCTCATTAGGACCCTTAAACCTCCAAACCTCATCCCAAATAATTCTCAATGTGTCCATCCAATTCAGGGAGTGATTCCCTCCCCCTTGCCATATTGATCTCTCCTCTTCATTGGTTTCGACTCCATCATTGTCATGCTAGCACTAATCGGAACTATATTCATCCATTTTGGTCCTCAACACTGTACATTTTCTATGTTATGTTTCTTGTGATGTGTTTTTAATCACACACATTATTAGACATTTTAAAACATTAATTAAACATAAAATCAAGATCATGAGTTTGCATTCATGGATTTGTCATGGGGGTTCCTATAATAACAAACCAACCATGTTAATGTACAAGAAATTTACAAATATACATATAAGACTTTTACAAATATATGCAACATTCATTTGATTGACAAATTGGTACATAATTAATGATAACAACATATTCACAACCATAATCATGATCCCATCAAGCTTTTAGTCATCCACTAACTTACCTTATCACAATTTCATTAACAAACAATAAGCACAGTCAAGACTGACTCAGTACCTTATAATTACTCAATAAAATTTACTCACTTTCCCATGAAAAAACCCATCCAATCCAAATATTGAACCTGGATGCTCCGATACCACTTTGTAACACACCCGACCCCTTCGTTTCACATTCAAGGAATGTGCTAGTTTTTTTTTTTAACTAACTCGGTGCAACTCCAGGACCCCAACAAAACTTTAAATTGAAATTCAGAGTCCCCTCTGGAATCTCGGTCTTCTGGTTAGTGTGTCATAACTATGGGATCATTAGATCATCCTGAACTCTCCAGCTGACATTGCCCCAGAAATTCTACCTTCCCAGTGACCTGTCATGCCTTCGAGACCCTCAGCGCATCCCAAACTGTCAAGTTGAGGTCCCCGCTGGAAATCGACCTTCCAGTTGGCATGTCATGACTCTGGGACCCTCAGATTGTCTCAAAATATCAAGTGGAGGTTCCCCCCAGAATCTGACTATCACAAATCCACAACGATGACCAACTCTCCCTCCAAACGCTTGCCACATGGGTGTGGGTCTGATCACCCATCCTCTATCCATCCCATTACCTTAGATCTTCTAATATTTTTTCTGCAATGGTTATGGGATTTCGGTATCCCATGATGCCACGTAACTGTCCATGCATTATCCATCGGTGTCCCTGTGGGCCCCACAACCCCAACGCCTATATTAAAATACCTCCAAGTTAATGGCGCCAAGTGATAGAGAAGTTCTTCATCAACCAGTGTGTCATCAATTAACTATCCCTGGTACTCACAGTTCCTAGCAACATTCAACCATTCACATTTATGAGGTTTCTGATCTCCAGGGTCTAACCATCTCCCGAGTGATGTCATTTCAACATCATTCACACCACGTGTCGACATGCAAGAGGTCCACGTGTGACCTATATATGGCTCATTTGGGTATCCAAAAATTCCAAACTGCGTGTCACATGTCCTTCAAGACTTCATGCTAACGTCATCTCTACTTGACGATAAGTCACCATCTGGTTTAAAGAGAGAGAGGAATCCCTTGGTGATTGGGTTCATATTTGGTTTTACTTAGTGGACGGGAACCCTCAAACTTGGAACCCTTCAAGAAATCATTCTCACAACACTCCAAGGTTCTGAACTTCTAGGTTTCCATTGTGGCCACCTCCGACAGCTTCCCCACCTTACGGATCTGAATGATACAAGAAGTTTTCGTCGCCTTATCTCGACATATCCCTAATACCATTTATTGTTGAGCATCTAGCTCTAAATTAAACTATTTTTCAGGCTTCAGGCTCTACGAAGTTTCTGCCGCATTGTTCTAACCAATCACATGAGGGGGAATCTGGTTCCACCAATCACAATCCTCCCTTGACTAGGGTTTTAACAGTCCAAAGGATAAGGTTATCCCTAACTTTCCTATAAGTTCATGCCCTCGCCCCTCCGCGTTGTAACAAAGCCTTCCTTCTCATCTCACCATGACTTAGTCAAGGAACCTTGAATCTGCATCACATAGTGTCTTAGACGGAGATATATACAACCTCCTTGACTACAAGATTTGCCACCATATAGGCTTCTTCAAGTCAGTCCTACTGACTTTGGCTCTATCTCAGGAATCTAGTAGACTTTGAGACATGCTTCACAGTTTCATGACGATGTCCTTGGTTTCTTAGGGAAATCAACGACATTATCCCTCCTGACCTTGGGTGATAGATTCTCCATTGGGTTCTTGGCCCGTGAGTCTTCCCTTCTCACTAGGAGGGAATGCCACCCAATATGGCATAGGAGATCCTACATCACTTACCTACCACAAGATTGGTGTGGACTTACCTACCACATATGTAAGCATAATTAACACAATGTTGTCCCTAAATCTGAAACCGTTACCTACAACACAACAACATAATTCATTAGAAGATGGATGAATACACAAATACTTATCTTTGGACTTACAACGAAACTTCTTCCCAGAAAAGGAATCTCCACCCAACTGTAGACAACTATAACCATAATTACTTGCAACCATCACCCCCGAGCTAGATTTCAAAGTCTAAGGGGTTTCTTTCTTCTGGGACTAGCACACCAACTACCATTGAATTAGGACTTCCTTCCTCAATCCCACTAAGAGGCGACTACTTTCTTGGTCAACATCGGGAGTCCAAAGGCAGCCAACCTCACCCCCAAGTGCACACATAGTGATTCACCCCATTCTAGAGAGTCCAAAATGAATTGCACCATCAAGGTGGTAACCATAAGTCTTCATTACAGTCTTCATCTTCTTTTTATTTGGGATGGTCTCTTCCCAAGATGTTATAGAGTTCTAGAGTCTGTTATCTCAACCCACAACCTCTAGGGGACCCAAGCTATTATAGGGCTCGAGATATTCCATCCAAACCCACAACCTCTAGGGACCCAAGCTGTTACAGGGCTCTAGAGACCTTTGTCTCAACCCATAGCCTCCAGGAATCCAAGTTGTTACATGGCTCCTAAGACCTTTGTATCAGCCCACAACCTCTAGGGACCCAAGTTATTAGAGGGCTCTAGGGATCCTATCTCATCCCACAACCTGCAGGGACCCCAAGTTGTTATAGGGAATTAGAGGCTAGCAACTCAACCCACATCCTCATGGGATCGAGAGCCAATCCCCTTCTCTTCTCTTCTCTTCTCTTCAGCACTTCTTGCTAGAATCTCTTGCTAAATATTCCCCTCCATACCACTCTTTGTCCGTTTTTGTATCTCCTCGTCCTGTATGAATGTTTTTCCCCCCCATCTCCTCCTGCCTCTCATTAGGGGAACTCTGAGGTCTAAAATGGGTCTCCTAAGAAAAATGTACGACCGAAATAAACTTTTAAAGGACCAATAGAATTTAAGATGATGATTTTAACCATGGGGGATGATTCACCATTTTTGAAGTAAAAAAGTACAAAGATTAAAAGATAATAAAATAATAAAACTACTTTTTCAACTTATCTCCCTAAGATTTTACTCAAATTTCGAGTGGGAGCACTCGTTGGATGCAAAATTTAACTCCTCATCCAAAGATGTTGCATACTTTTGATGGACTCTCCTACACAAAAAATGAGAAAGACATGAAAAACGTGATCACAATCACATTTTTCATGATGCTGCATACTTTTGATGGACTCTCCTACACAAAAATGAGAAAGACATGAAAAAACGTGATCACAATCACATTTTTCATGTATTTCTTATTTTTCATGTAGTGGGGTCCATAGAAAGTATGAAACATGGGTACTCCTTCGATGAGGAACCAAATTTTGCATCCAACGAGTGTTTTTGCTCGAAATTTGAGTAAACCCATAGAGTGATAAGTTGAAAATACAACTTGAAAAAAATAGTTTTTTCTTTTTTCCCCCTAGAATTTGATGATGTAATCTAATATTATTTTATTATTTCCACTATTATTTTATAATTTCCTTAGGAATCCTATTTTAGAACTCAAAATTCCCTTAATGATCTTTTCTTGGACTCTTCCTCGACCACAATTACTGTTTTCCCGTAGTGTAGAGTCCCTCCATAAAATTCCTCTCTGTTTTCTTATGGTTGTTTCTCAAGCAACACGAGCTTGCATACTTCCTCTTGCAACTCATTTAATTTCAATGGTTGCTTCATCAATTCATGCACCAACCAACTTTAATGGTTGTCCTGCATTTCAGGCTTCTTCTCTGCACAAGAAACCATAACATCCCAAGCAAGCAACCTCCTCAACTCTGGAATCCATGTTCCTTAACTTAGTCCCCTTTTTCTTGATTTCAAATGTTGCAAAAGATTTACAATACATTTAAAATGCAGCTTATACGAGGACTTGGGTGGGGCTAGCACAACCTTCATCCAATCCCAATAGGAAATTCGAATTGCATGACTTACTAGGGCTAAATTTAGTAGATGCTATTGTTAACTAAGAGTTAGTTAGGTTAAAACAAAGTCAAACTACTCAACTAAACTCAAGTTTGTCTCTATTATAGAACTAGGGATCAGTTAACTAACATACACTGGAGCTAACTCCACTAAATAGCTAATTTTAGCCATCAATTAGTCCACAATTCACTGAAAGCTATCTAACTCGAATTAACTGACAATAACTTAGTGATAGGCGACATCACACAAGTTAACTGACAACTAACTCAAGTAACTGTGAGACTAAATTTGAATTGACATCTTTGATGAAGGCACAAGTCAAAGAAGTCATTCATTTCTACATTTTCAATAGAACTTTCTCTAGAGTGCCCCACATACACCCAAAATAAAACTCAAATTCAAAATATTTGTTAGAACATTCCTAACCTCAAATCATAAAAAATATAGTAATATTGGAACTCTTCTCTTATTGCTTTTTAATACAAATACAAGATTTTAAAAGAATCTAAGTAATTTCTTCCCATTTTTTAAGGCTATAAATCAATTATTAATCCATTGGTTATTAATCATCATCAATAATAATATAAAAAATGCTGATTTATAACATTAAATAGATTGGAAATAAAAAAATAAATGACTTACATGCACATTATAATTATTTGACATAAACAATAATTAAAAACAATTAATTGCAAATTAAAAGCAATTAATACCAATTTAAAAAACATGAAATTAAAACTATTAATAATACTAATATAAAACTATCATTAATATAAAACTGAAAGTGTTAAGAATCTAATTTTTTTAATAAATGTCGAGGTTAGTAAACTACATTCCAAACATTTTAAAATCAAATTAGTTATATATATATGACTAGTAAAAGAAAGTTATATATATAGAAGAGGAATATTGTAAGTTTATAATATATAATAATTATTAGTAAAAGAGTTACCTTGTATTACTTTTTAATAAATAATAAATCACTTGGCATGCCATAGACATGCCAACTTTAATGATGGTTTTGCAAATGGTTGTTTGAATTAAGTGTTAATTAATGATGGTTTTGTAAATGGTTGTGAATTAAGTTTTAAATAATGAGGAGACGTCAATTAAATAAACTGATGTGGGACAGCCCTTTCCATGTTTAAATGACGACTTTATATGAAGTAAATAAATGATTTATAAACAATTTTAAATAAATTTGTTGAATCTACTTTCTTGAGTGCACACTTTTTCGGTCTTTTATGAATTATTGATCCGCTTGCGGATTCCAATAATAAATTAATTGGTTGAATTTACTTTCAACACCTACAGTGACACGCCCATTTGCCTTGCTTTTTTGTGCCCCACAAAGACCAGCATGGGGTGTGGTCGCCCATTTCAAGTCACTCAATACATCTTTTACCCACCACAACGACCTGGGTCAATGCCTCCCGCTTAACACGCAGATTCCTTTCCTTTATCTCTTAATATTAATCTTTTAGGTATGTAATGTTTATCTCTTCTGTTTATGAACTTGTTGGGTTTAAAATATTAATAAATTTTTAGGTTTATAATATTAATTTTTTGGGTTTAAAATATTAAGTCTTAGGCTTTATTAAAATTTTTTGTTTTTAATATTTATCTCGTGTTTTTTATTTTTAGGTGTATAATATTTTCCCCTGGGTTTACTAATTCTTTGGGTTAATAATAATAAATGTTTGGGTTTATTTGTTTCTTAAGTTTATAATATTAATAATTCCTTTGATTTATCATTTAATCTCTTGAATTTAAAATATTAGTTCCTAGGGTTTATTAATCATTTGGGTTTTTAATATTAGTTTTTTGGGTTTATTGATTCCTTGGGTCTATTGATTATTTGTACTTATAATATTAATGTCTTGGGTTTATTGATCCCTTCTATTTATGTAACAACTAATATTATATTAATATACAAAATAATATTAACATAATAAGTATAATTATATAAATATAAAACGTTATGGCTATTATTATTTTTTTGCTAAGCTTGGCAGGTCCATTCCATTTTCTATTATATAGTAAGCAAGTTTACACCACACAGAGTAACCAGATGGCCTCAACTTGCCTCGAGGGGAAGCCAAGTCTATTGGCCACCAGTCAGCGTTATAAGCCATCCAAAAACAAAATTGTTTCAGTCTTTCTAACCAGGCTAGATATGTCTCTATCTCATGTCCAGACACTACATAACTGTAAAAACAAACATATGCAACAAAAAAATTAAAAGCTAACCGTATAAACCAAAATTATGCATGGGGGAGTCTAGTCCTTATGATGCTCTAAGGCAAATCCGACGGGGGAAGGATCTTCAGCAGTAGCCCCTGACATACCATACAAATCCAGAATGCAAGGGATGTGGCGGTCAATTCTGTCCATCCTGACATCCTGTTTGTGCAACTAGAATAGAATTTTTCCCATGTCTTTCTTGTAATTCGGTAGTCCCTAGACTATCACTGCCATCCCCACAGAAATTTTCTCCATCGCCTTACTGAATAGACTCTTCATTAACCAGTGCATGTAAAGATTTTGTTTAAACTGTGTGATTCTCCCTCAAGTATTACCTGGATCTAGAACAAGAGGTGCTCTACAGATTTACGACCCCTGCGAGTTTCCGACGTGCTCGGCCCCTTCTCTGTCTGGAGGGGTGGGCCTCTCCTACCACACCCACGTCCTCTCGTTGCTCGGGCCATGACCTATTTGGCAGAGCCCTGATGACACCCAACAGAAGTTATATTCATCAAACTTTTCTTAACATACCACCTTTTCCATGCATGAATTTCCTCTCCTCCATACCTCTCTACGTGTGTACAAGGGTAGCCCATAGACCGTAGATACCAAAGGGGGGGTCTCAAACTCTTACCCCAAGGCCCATCATTTTCCCTTCCCCCTTACTATGGATTATATGTTGGTCGTCCCACTGCGTCTCAAGCTAAGCCCACAAGCCCTTCCTGATTCTGGTAGGATGCCTGCAGTGATTCCATCTTCTTGCTCCCTCAGCCCACAGAGAAATGGATTGGCCTCTCGTGTCCCTCCGGGACTTTCCTTCAATGCCATATAGGTTCCAGTTATCCCAGTGGTTTCTTTGCAAACTACTGCCATGGTTGCAGCCCCATCCCCTACCCTGAGCCTTTCCCTGCCTCTCTCTACAACCCCCAACCCCTCTGGAATTGCATTGCCTCTATCATGTGTCCCTTGGCCATAAATACAAAGCGTAGACCCTCAGAGCCCCGCAACCCACTTTTGTCCCCCCTACCCCCCCACAGCCATGGTTCTGATCCAATTGGGAGAAAATATATATGCAAAACCAAGCCATGGCATGCAATTGCCGCCCCCATTGCCACCAACAACATTTTATTCCCAATTGCTTTGGGCGCTTACCCCTCTCTTCCCCCCAATAGAACCCCAACCAAAACATAAATTCAAAGCCGAGGCAAGACCAAATTACATACCTGGTTTCTACTAGTGTCTTTTCGCAACCAAGGTTCCTCTCTTGTCGTCGACCTTCCCTTCCTCTGTATCGCCACCCTTCTCCACAACCTTCCCCACCTGCACTGCACGTCGAATGGCCTCACCTACTCCACCAACCTATGTTATTCCCTTCCCCACCACCTTGCCCACTTACCAAATAGGCATTCATGCCGAAGGACACCGCACCCCCTACCTTGAGCATGTGGGGGGCGACGATGATTATTGCCCGAGTACTACGCATATCTGCACCCAGCCTGGCCTGAATGACAATGACCCACATCCTGATCGGGGGAAATGTTATGGCTATTATTATTTATATAGTTATTAATAATTAAAAATACTTATCCTTTTACAAAATACACCTAACAATTATTAATCTGGTGGGTGGTGGATATACGTCTATTGGCATATATCAACCACATTGGTAAATGTGGTTGTGCAAGTGTGTATATATATATATATATATATATGTTGTGGGACATTTGATATCTCTCCATACATCATTAGTGACTTTTGTTACTACCACAATGACAATACCTCTGGCCCAACGCAGAAATTTGCCTTCCTCTCTTGATGTCTTTTCATCTTATATATATATGTGTGTGTGTGTGTGTGTGTGTGTGTATGTATGTATGTATGCATGTATGTATGTGTACAACATCATAACTCAAATTTGAGTTAATGGATCATAAAATAGTGGAATAGTTGGGTGGACACCAATATCCACCTGGATCATTCTTCCCCCCTTAGGAAGCAATGGTCTCCACTGCATTGAGATCCTCCATGAGATGAGGAAACTTCTATTGAACTTGGTCCCTAGTGAGCCATTTTCCTTGGTGCAGGAGTTGGTTGACTTTGACAACTCGATACAGTTGGATCTTCTGCTAGCGAGTGTTCTTGATCTGTAGGTCCATGATCCGATTAGTTGTAGCTTGTTCCATGCAGTCTGGATTTAACTTTGTTGGTGTGAGCTGGTCTGCAATGTCGGATGTGTCCAGTAATGGTGGAAAGTATGGTCGAAGGCAATCCACATTGAACACTGGGTGAAAGCCAAGGAATGGGGGAATGCTAATCTCAAAAGCATTATCTCCCACAACCTTGATGATGGTGTATGACCCATATCGAAGCGGGCAAATCTTGCAGTGGGACCCAGTGAGGAACTCCTTCTGCAAATGTAACCAAACTTTGTCGCCCACCTAGAACTTGTGTGGCACCCGATGTTGATCATGTTGTTGCTTGTACTTAGCATTGGCTTTGTCTAATATGTCATAGACCTATTGGTGGATGTGTTGAATGTGCTCAATTAAGCTATTTTCCTTGTCAACTTCAGATTAAACATGACTCGAATCTGACTGAGTCACTGCAAATAGCATGACCACATCAATAGGACATAGTGGTTGGAATCTTAAGTCCACTTGAAAAGGGATGTGGCCAGTCGAGCTGTGGAGAGATCGGTTGTAGTTGTGTTTGACATAGGGGAGGCTCTCATACCATGTGCATGGATGCTTTGAGTTGTACATGCGTAGAATGTGTATGATCATCCTGTTGACGACCTCTATCTGACCATCAGTTTTGAGATGGAAAGATGTGGACTTAGTGAGCTTGGTGTTGAGCATCAACTAGAGACTAGACCAAAATGTACTAAGAAACCTATTGTCCCAATCTGAGATGATAGATTGTGGGATCCCAAAGTGTACCCACACTCATTCAAATAAGAGTTTAGCAGTGGCTTCTATTGTGATAATCTTCTTGCAAACCGACATAATGGCCATCTTCGAGAATCTATTGATGAACCCAAAAACACAGTCCTTTCCATGCTTAGTAGAAGAAAGGCCTGACATGTAATCCATGGAGATGGATTCCCGAGGTCGACTAGGGGTAGGAAACAGTGTATAGAGACCTTGCTTCTTGATCGTCGGTTTGGAAATGGCACAGGCAGTGCAAGATCTGATGTACTTCTCGAAATCCTATCGAAGATTCGGCCAATAGAAATACTTCTGCAGTACTGCCACCATTTTTTGACCCCGAAATGCCCAGCAGCCCGATTGTAGTGTGCTTCCCAAATCATCTTCGCACGCTCACTTAAGGAACACAAAGGTGTTGCAAGTGGCATAATAGAGCATCGTGGAGGTGAAAAGCTGGAACTTGTTGACCCTCCAAGAGCGTATGGTATGTGTGGCCGAATTCTGGGTTTCTTTTGTAGAGAAGTGGCCAATCAAAAGTCTCGTGCCCATAAGAGTTTAGCACGGTGGTTAACGCCATGATTGGTGGTTGGCTGAGGTAGTCTACAACATTATTTGTGCTTTCCTTCGTGTACTTGATATTCAAATGGAACTATTGCAGGTTTGTGGACCACTTCTAATGGTGATCATTCTGCAACTTCCCTTGCATTTGTATGAACTACAAGGGTCAGTGGTCTGTGTGGATGACCGTTTCCTTCCCCAAAATGTAATGCTTCCACTATCGGCAGGCCTGCACAATGGAATACATCTCCTTTTCATAAGTGGGATACTTCCATACTGTGTCTGAAAGTGTCTCACTCTGATATGCCACTATATGCCCTTGTTGAGTAAGGACTACCCCAATAGTATAGTCAGAGACATCTGTCTCGATCTGAAATGGTTGTTGTAAGTCTAGTAATGTGAGTACTGGTGCACAACAGAGGCAATGTTTCAACTTTGTGAATGCCTTATGTTGAGATTCAGACCAAAATAATTTTTCTTCTGCTCCTCCTTTGGTGACTTGACTCAAGGGCCAAGTGATATGAGAGAAACCCAACACAAACCTACGGTAGGAATTGGAAAGACCCAGAAAGCTAAGGAGCTCCGTTAGAGTGGTTGGGGCTGACCAATCCCAAATGACTTGGATTTTGGCTGGATTCACATGCACCCCCCATTCATCAATAATGTATCCCAAATACTAAACCTGGGTCATTCCAAAAGTGCATTTCTCCAAATTGGCACAGAGCTTGTGTTGCCACAGCGTTTGGAGAACTTGTCGGATGTGGTGGAGGTGCTCTTCCCAACTCTGGTTGAAGATCAGGATGTCCTCCAAGTATACCACTACAAATGAGTTGGTGAATGGCCACAAGATGTCATCCATAAGCCTAATGAAAGTTATTGGAGCATTCGTCAACCCAAAAGGCATAAGCAACCATTCGAAAAGGCCCTCCTTTGCTTTGAAGTTGGTCTTCCACACATCAGAGGGTTCTATTGGTACCTCATGATATCTGGACTTCAAGTCAATCTTGCTGAAATATTTTTCTCCCTTGAGTTGGTCCAGAAAGTCATCAATCCACGGGATTAGGTACCTATTCGAGACAGTGATCTTGTTCAATGTCAGATAGTCAATACGGAGTCTCGAAGTCCCATCCTTCTTCTGTACCAACACGATCGGGCTCCCACAGGGTGATGAACTCGACCGAATGTGACCTTTCTGCAGAAGCTCATGAATTTTCCTCTTGACTTCATCATTCTCCATAATGGAGCACTGATATATTGGTCCATTGGGTATCAGCACACCTGGGGTCAGATTGATGGAGTTCTTGACCTCACAGTGCAGAGGCACCCCTATGAGGGAGGTGAAGATGTCCTTGTACTCCTCCATGACCTCATCCATCTATTGTTGTCATGTGGAAGGGCCATGTCTGGAAGTTGTGGCCACTGGCTTCTTCTTTCCTTGAGGGCATATCATCAAGAAAGCAAATTTCCCATTTTTTGAAATGAGCTTACTACATCGTTTTGCAGTAACCAAAGAGATGGCGGTAGGCAGTGCTACCTTCAGTATCTTGTACAACTTATTTCCCAATGTAACAATAACAGTGCAAGGCCTTGACTCATACACAACATGTTGCTTCCAAAATTATGGTTGGCATAACAATACATCACAAACATCAAGGGGAGCAACGTCACATAATACCTCATCCGTGAAGGGCTTGATGGTGTATGGAAGGTGATATTGTTGGCTCACACGTAGATCTCGTCCTTTGTGAAGCCACCCGATGGTGTACGGTTGTGGGTGTGTTGTGGTCAGTAAGCCCAACCGCTTCATGACCTCTGTTACAATGAGGTTGTCAACAATGACCTGTAGCAGGGAACCCTTTACCCACATCTAGGAGTGGAAGAGACACTCCTCCTCCTCTGAATCTTTGGGTTCCTCCTTCTGGATCTTTGTGGTGGCAATGGTGGTGTTGGGCTCTGCATCAATAGTCTTCTTTCCTTTGTCATTCCCCTTATCGGGTTATGACTCAGAGTCTGAACATGCATCTGATTCTGAAGCCTTTAGTTCGGCCACCAGTGACTACTTGGCCCGACACTCACTTGTGTTGTGGGTGGAGCTCGTATGGAACTCACACCACTTTCCTGTGTCCTTCTTCGGCTTTGCAATGTTGTCCTTCGTTTGTGGCCTTGGCGGGTTTTCCTGGTCTATCCCGCCTTGGCTTTTTCCTTTTTTTTGTGGTTTGGGGGCACCTTTCCCTTTCTTTAGATTTGCAGATCCAAAGTCTCGTATCTTCTGTTTAAACTTCTACTCGATCTTGACGGTGTATTGGTACGTTGTGCCGAGCGAGTAGATGTCCAGGAACTCCATCTCATCTTGGATGTATATATGTAGGCAGCCTTGGTACTTGAGTGCAAAATGTTTCTTAGAATCCTTGATACCTAACTTCATGCGAAGGGTATGAAAAACATTGGTAAACTCCGACACATCTTGGTCCCTTCCCTACCTCAGCATGGTCCACTTTAAGTATTCATCCTCATAGCTCCCGACAGGGTAGTATTGCTCCTTGATGGCATCCGGGGATGAATTCCAAGTGGGAACGACAGAAAACAGTGAGGTTGTACTTTCATCCTTCTGCTCACAATAGGTTTCCCACCAGTCCTTGACATGGGGGGCGGCTTTGAAAATAGAAAAAGTAATCTTTTCTCCGCTGGAAAAATCATGAACATAAAAGTATCCTTGTAGTAGATTCAACCATTTATCTACTACGTCTGCATCTATTTGGCCCTCAAATATGGGAATTTCAAATTCTACTTGTACCTTAAAAGATGCATAGCCTCGAGAGTGGTTGTTGGATTTGGATGCGCCGTCGGTGGGTAACCATTGAAGGATCTAGGAAAAGTTATCCATCATCGTGTTTATTTGTTTCTCAAGGGCCTCCTTGAGCAATATTTTGATAGGATCTACAACTCCCTCATCTTTTTTTCTTCCCCCATAGGAGTCTGTCAGGATTTTCGAGGCTGACCTTGCAAAGGTTCGACCAGTTTGAGCCCTAACTCCTTATATCCCAACCTTGTTGGGGACATGCAAAGAAAAACAGAGAAATAACAGACCCCTCTGATGCCACTGATTTGAATTTAAATAGGTTCGCAACAAATTACAGATATAACCATAATTACAGAGATGTAGCAGGAATAACACTATCTTTCATTGATATCAAATAATGAAATATGCTTACAAATAGAATGGAAATGAGACTAGCTCAGGCGATCATAGCTTATCTCTAAGAAAAGATGTGGTGACTACATGCCTCTAAACTCTGTTACAATGAGGCTCAAGGGCCTTTTTATTATTTAACAATAAGAGAAAACCCTACACAACCAAAATCATAACCAGAGGAGATGTAACACGAAAAGTTTATGGACCCCGTTGGGGTTAGTTGGGAAACCAACTTCCCAGGTCATAACTTGGTCATATTATCTTTGTTTGATGTGCATGATACCTCGTTGAAAATATATCTCCAAGGACTACAACTAAAAATGTGATTTCAAAATAATTTCTTGCAAGAATATTGCCAAAAAAAATGTCGTTTAGGGCCTCAAAACAGCTCTAGAAGACGAGGACCCGAAAAAACTGCCAAAAATAGTAAACCATCCTATAATTAAGGAAACTAAAAAATTGAAAGAAACAATGGTGGGGGTCCACGTGCAATAGGCGATTGGCCACCAATATCCACCTGGATCATACCGATAGTACCAAACCCTATGTTGGGCCTACAAGCAGTCCATGGTGCTACAAAGAGAATTTGGGCCCCTTGGTAGCTACTTTAGGACAGGAACAATAGGTATCTAGGCCGCTAAGAATGCCAAGCTGAGATTTATTTACATAAAATTGTCAGCTTGAGTGGTCTCAGGGAAAAATTCCCCTAACATGAATGCATTTCTTTCCATGCAACACAACAATTTGTAACTTGGAAAAAAATGGCATGCAAGTGAATACATACCCTACTACATAGAGGGTGTTCCATGTAATGTTCATATTAATAAAAGGGTCTCAGAACCGGCTATTTTTCAAGTTTTAATAAAAGATCTCATGGCTTGACCATGACATGTAATTAGTTTTGTCACTTCCTTCATAAGTTATTTATGTGATGCTTGTCACGTTGTTAAACATGTATGTAGATCTAGGCTCAACACAACATTGTGGCTTAGTCTTTGTTATCTTGCAATTTTTTATGCCTCTTATGCATGAAATTTTATATGTCTACCATTAGAAATCATTACACACATTTTTTCTTTTAGCTTTCACACACATGCATCTATATATTCAACACACACACAAAAACACTCACACACACACACACATATAACACATCCCCATAGAGATGCACCACATATGCAAGCATAATCAACACAATTCAATCTATGAATCCATAACCATTATCTACAACAAGACAACATGATTCATTAGAATATGAACAACATATATAGATAGTTATGTTTGAACTTATAGGGGAATTGATTCTGGGACCAAGACTCTTCACCCAACCGTAGATAGTTGCATCCACACTTACTTGTAGCTATCACCCCCAAGCTAAATTCCAGAGTCTGGGGGGCTTTCTTGCTTATTGGACTAGCACAACAGATGCCACTAAATTAGGGACTCCAAAGGACTTTCTTCCTAAACCTGACTAACATATAGCTACTTTCCTTTTTAACAAAGGTATTCCACAGACGCATAACCTTACCCCAAAGTGCACACACAGTGACTCACACCCTTTTAAGGAGTCCAGAATCCACCACACCATCAGGGAGGTAACCACAAGTATTCATTATTGTTTTCCTCTTCTTCTGCTCCAGGATGGTCTCTTCCCAAGTTTTTACAAGACTCCAGAGTCTACTATCTCAACCCACATCTTGCAGGGGACACAAGTTGTTACAGGGCCATAGAGATTCCATCCCAAGCCATAGCCTCCAGGGACCTAAGTTGTTACAGGGCTCCAAAGACCTTTGTCTCAACCCACAGCCTCCAGGGACCCAAGCTGTTATAGGGCTCCAGGGATCCTATCTCAACCCATAGCCTCTAGGGATCCAAAGATGTTACAAGGCTCCATTTATTAGCAACTCAACCCACAACCTCTAGGTATTGAGAGGAAATCCCCTTCTTTTCTATTATGTTCAATGCTACCTACTGGAAGCTCTTACTAAATCTTCCCCTGCATACCACTCTTTTTTTGTGTCTGTATATCCTCCTCGTCTATGAATATGTCTCCCCCCTATCTCCTCCTTCCTCTATCATTCCTTGGTCTCTTCCTCAGCTACAATTATTGCAACGTCCTTGCTGGCTTGTAGTGCATTGTCCCTCCATAAAATTCCTGTCCTTTTTCTTGTGGTTGCTTCTCAAGTAACATGGGCTTGCATAATTCCTCTTGCAACTCATTTAATTTCAAGGGACCCTTTAGCAATTCATGCACCAGCCAACCCTTAATGGTTGTCATGTATTTCAGGCTTCTTCTCTGCACAATAAACCATGACATCCCAAGCAAGAAACCTCCTCCCCAGCTCTAGAAACTATGTTCCTTGACTGAGTCCTCTTTTT